>JAUTBW010171891.1:0-12537 GCA_032361425.1 Peltospira smaragdina | reverse complement strand
CATATGGCGTCAGACTGTATCGGCGGACACTGGATCATGTGGACCATGCACATGGTGAGCAGTGTTTGCTGCTGGCAGCATCCGATTCCTATGGTGGGTCACCTGGATGTACCGGTCTTGGGCTGCCGTTGTCACCCTCGGGCCAGTGCTTGGTCGATCATTCACAAATCTGGCTACAGCAGTACGGGTCTGTCTGGTTTGCAACATCCCGATGGCCATCCCTCACTGGAGGTGTATCAGTCGCAGCATTTTTTAAATTTGATTCTGTTGTCTGTCACTACTTAAATTGAATTTATGCGATTAAATCCAGGTGTGTAGGCTTTAAGAGCATTTCAGTGAGTGTGCTTGCACTCGATTCATGATACATGTTTTAACAATTTGTGACAGGTAATGAAATTGACATGCTAGGGGGACTGCAGTGTGGGTGTGTGCCATGTCCTTTAACAAAGTTGAGATTCAATTCCACCAAAGATACTGTTTTAAAAATGTAATTCTTTCGCATTTTTAGGACCTGCGTTTCTTTTGTGCCTAAGTATATATAAATGGATGGGTGCAAGTTATGTAACTTATAAAGCCCTTTACTTAGATAAGTACTATATCAGCGAATGGTACATCAATATAATTAAGCAAAACAACTAATTACTCATCAGAAAAAGGAAAGAAAGAAATGAATGCATAATAAAAATGCTGTTACTGGCATAACCACTGACACCCACTAAATACAATGACTGTTTTGTTAGATAATGGTGGATCTAATTTACACTGATATTACAGTAAGCATTTGATGACAGATATTAAATTCAACAGTTCACAAGTAACTTAAAAGTGCAGTTATTCTTGTCTTCAAATTACATTAAAATGTTGCAAGATATTTGTATGTTTTAACTTTTTCTACTGTATGCAATAGTAAATAATTATTAATCATATCTCTTTCTAGATATAAATTCATCTCATATAAAAATATAACAAAGATATTTAATTCAACTACAGTGACTGGAATTTGTTTTAAATAATTCTTTATTTCATGTTTGGAATGGAATTATAGTACATTATCCTACAGTAATCCAAATAACCACTATTGTTTTCTGATTTATGGACCATTGACATAATTCAGTGGTTTTTTAAATACATTATTAAATGAAACATCACAGTTACAATGATTATTATATAAGGTAAATTTAGGAACAAATCAAATGTATTTTTAAATAATACTTTGTTTGACAATTGCTCTGTGACAGTTTTTACGGTTAAAAAGAGAAACTGAAAACTAACCTGGTGACACTGGAAACAGATCCAGTTGAAAGCATCAAACAATGGATTTGAAAGTCCCTTCTTAGCTGCCTCCAAATCCTTTTCTGCTTGTTGTAACCAGCGCCTGGCTTCTGGCTGGTGACGAAACGCCTGGCTGGAATATGAAGAGAAGCCAAAGCTGCCATGGCTGTAAAACGATGAACTCGACCTATTCGTGTTGCTTGATCTATAGGAGGAGTCAGATGTGTATGTTCTGTACTGATTGTAATGACTCTTACGCGAAGCTGATCTTCTGTTCAGGACATCGAAAAACCATGAGTAGTCATAGGTTGGAGCTTCGTTTGAGTCCTCTTCATCAATATCATCAATGCTTTCACCTTTCTCTAGTTTGGATTTGTAAAGCTGAATGTACTGGCATACTTTGGTGCAGAGATCTTTGTGACGGGCATCATTCTTGTCAGGATGCCACCTGAGAAACAGTCTCTTTATCACCCTCTTCTGTTCTCTATCATCCAGACTGGTCCAGGCCTCCTTCAGTGTCTGTCGAATGTCCGTCAAAACCTTTCTCAGGTCAAGATCATCATCTTCAAGTGCGGCAGATGGTGATGCACTGGGAACAAGTTCTTGTCCACTCTGGAGTTTGTCTCTGCATAACTTGTAGAGCTTTGTGCCACTCAGTTCCTGACATAAACCATTTCCAACTTCAACTCTGTATTTCCGCATCACCGGACTGGCATGTCCTTTTGTAGTGCCTTTGACAATAGCATAAATGTACTGGGCATTTGGTGCTTCTTCTGCATTGTTCTGTGTTTCTTCGATGAATGGATCGTAGACTTCAAGTCCAACATACTCACCTTCATACAACACATCAAAATTGTTATCCAGCATCCAGTGGAATTCCTCAGGAATAAAAGTGCCAGGAGGGGGAAATGTCAGTGTGCTAGATTGATCAGATCTAATATCAGAAGCTCGTATTTCATTCTGATCCAAATATGAGTGTATACTTTCTGAATCTATATTAAGCATTGTTTGAACACACATTGTGGCACTTCCAAGCTTTCCTTTTAACATTTCGTCTATTTTTTGTGGTATTTTATGAGACATGTTTTTTTCACATGCATTTTCTTCTAAATATATAATGAATCTAGATTTATCTTTGCCGCAATCAGACTCCATAAAACACATGTTGTGCTTTTCACTATCTGGAACAGGAGAGCCTGAATGTTTTAACTGAGTCTTTAAATCATGTACTTCCTGTACCTGTAGATTCTCCAACATCTCGCGTATATTGTTGGCTTCATCTTCAGTTAATGCCTTGCACTGATGCATGTTTGCCTGATGATTAGCAAGCCGAACGACACCAGACACAAAATCAGGTGATCTTATGGTGTAGATACATCTACTCGCGTAGCTGCCGGTATGTGCCGCCTTTTTGCATTCTTCTGTTACATGTTCTTGGACCAGTGATGTTAATATCTTTGGTCTGAATCTTTCTGGAAGATGTTCTATTTCCTGAACAATATCTATTGCTTCCAACTCAAGTTCCCTAAATCCAATGAAGTAGGTGAAATGCAATGCTTTCACTCTGTCCTCAAGTATCTTATTGTCGGACAACACAAGGTCAGTTGAACAAACTAGAGTGTGCAGTGAACTCGGAAGATACAAGGTGGAAATGGAAATGTCTGATACATAGTTTTTATCTTTTAGGCACTTGAACAGCATGCGTACAGCATTTTGCACCAAATGCAATTCATTAACAATTAACTTATCTTTTCCAAGTTTTTGGTGCATTTTATCCAATACTTCAGCATAATGGTTGGCTGAAACATTTTTGTTGGCACCAAGGCTTTCAAAAACTGAAATATATTTTCCAAAGTACCCAGGTGATTTGAAAATGTATCCATGAATGGTTTCATCATTATGAAGATCAAGGACAATCTGTTTTGCCTTAACCATGATAGCCATGTCAGGCAGATATATCACTGGATACTCCTCAAGATTCCTTCTATCTCGTTCTGTGACTCCAGTTTGTTCAAAGTACGAATACACAGTGTCCATTATATTTTTCAAGTTACGTTCATTTTTTTCCATTTCAGACACTTCTAGTTTTTCAAGAGAAGAAGAAATGTTTTTCAAGTGTGAAGTAACAACTTCCTTAGGTGGAATGGTTTGAATTTGAAAATAGTTCAAAACTTCTTGTCTCTGGTAATAGTTTCGTTCCATATATTCTGTTTCAGGAAACAGACTGCAACTTGACCACACCAAGAAACAGTAGTGTGAAGACACTGAACCACTGAATGCAATCAACTGTGATGCTTCTCCAAACTGACTGTAAATAGAAGTGAGTACTTCTCCATATTCATGTTGCTCTTTAATATTGTATGGCAAGACAAACTTGACATTTGCTATCCTGGAAAGGATACCTTCTTTCAAAACATTTGGTCTTGTGAATAAATGTGTAACCAATATTTTTGATTTATCTTTTATATCACTTGATATTCCATTCCTGGCCTTTGCTTCAAGAATTTTAGCAAACTGAACAAACATATCAACAGACACTTCTGCTGTCATGCCAGCAGTCACAAGAAAGTCATGCCACTCATCTTCATCATATGGCACTGGAGGAAAGGCTTCTCGTGGACACATTGCCAGGAAGACTCTCTCTTTGTTGCTGAAGAATGCGTCTGCTTTGGAAAGGGTACCGTCTGGCAACTCAATGAAAGGCAAATCATGAAGTGCTTGTTTTAGATCATGCTTGTCGGGACTTCTGTTTTTGTCTTGAACTAGGTAGTCTCTGATATACCTAAGATGGACAACTTTTGCTTCCTGTGGGAGATATTTAAACTTTGGCAGCAAGTATTTGGCATAGAAGCCTTCAGCTGAAATTTCACTGATGTTCAGGAGTGAGTAAAGATCTTTTAAACTACTTCTAAATAGAAAAATGTCAATTTGTGTATTTGAGCACCAAAGTTCCATTCCTTCACTAGGAATAGGAGGCCATTCATTTTGTATGAAAACTGGGTGCCAGCTGCCAGAAAGTGACATGATGGAATATGTAACAGTTACAAAGAATGGCAATTTTTTCAACATCTCGACAGCCTGCCTTTGTTTGCATTTGAGATCTTCTAGATTGTTGGAAAAGTACTCTAACAGTTTATCGCCATTGCTGACAGTAACCTTAATATTGTCATATGAATGACTGGATAAAGCAACCAACATACTGAGAGCATCTTCTGGCTTTGCAGTAAGTGATGCAGCAAATCTAGCCATATCATAACAAAGTGGAATTGAGCTAAAACAAGTCAAACGAAGACTTTTTAGAGCTTCGTCCAAATGTTTATTGCTTGAATGTTGAAGATTTACAACACATTCAGCTTTTTCTATAGGGTAAAGCTGGTTAATAGGTAAGCGGGACTTTTCATTTTTCTCCTCTGTCATCACTGTACAAGGCAGTACACTCCATCGTTTCAGTTCACCAAAGCTTGATACACACAGTTCATCTTCTTCAAATTCCTTCTGCAGTTGAATGGAAAAGAATTCCCATAACTGGTTTATCCACATTTTGGTTGGATGCTTTCCTGAATAGGGGTTCCATTCAACAGGATGTCCAGATTTAAATACAGCTGGGTCTAGAGTCTCACTTAGTATCAAAGAAAGATCACTGATGTCCATCTGTTTCAAGGCTGTACTCCGTTTGAAAGTTAAAAACAAATGAACTATATCCTTGTGCAGAAACTCGTCTGGTGATCCTGCTATAAGGTCTGTGAATCTAGTAACTAGAATTGGATGTTCTCTACTGAACATTCTGAGCTGACCAGAATTTGCCAAACATAATGGAAGGCCCTCTATTGCAGACTCAAATGTTGCGTCTTTAATACAGAATTTAATTAAAAATTCGACTGACTCTGCATCTCTGAATGGGGAACAATCCACTTTCTGTGGCATATTACCAACAAAACATCTGTCAGTGCCATCTATTGAAGAACTGGAATGCAAGAATGCTACGACATTTCCTGGAGTTACACACTGCACTGAATCACCTAGGCCAGCTTCTACAAAACTGTCATAGATCCACATTGGTGCCTCAGTGACCTTCATGCCTATTCTTTTCAGCAAACCAGCCAGTTTCACAGCATTTGATTCATGACTGAGAGGACCTACATATTTTCTCTGCAATTCATATGATTGATGACTGCGGAATGTAATTTGTTTGTGTGAACTGTCTGATCCGATACGTTCAAAGTATGATTCTAAGTTGTTAAAATAACCTGGAAAACCGTTATTGACACACGCTGCAACCCAGTGCACAACACTTTCATTGTTGTCATTATTGATAACTGGGAAGAGATTAAGCTTGTCATGAATGACCTGGCTGTAAAAATCAATAACGAGTGATTTCCAGAAATTATCTGTAGTTTGTTTGCTGTTAGGGAACAATGTGTTGTATTTTCTAATAAACTTCTGAATCCTATCTGTGTTATGAATATTTAAGCACATGGCTTGCATGCATTTCAAAGCAGAAAGATATGCCGGTACAATGAGTGCCTGAACCATATGCTCGTTCCACAAGGATGCAACAGTATTTTTGTCATGCAATATATTTCTCCTGGCTTCATGGTCCAGAACAAAATGTCCATTGATGTGAATTGGCAAGCCAGTTTCAATTGGCAGGGGCAGCATGCAGAAAGCTTTCTTCTTGCAATTGGCAACCGAGTCATCAAGACATAATGCAACTCCACCTCTAGGTAAGAAGTTAAATTCCTCTGTTTTCCACAAGCTCTCAATGTCCCTGGGAACATCACATTTACTAGAAAACCCAAACTGATGAACAATCAACCATTCTTCTTTCTTATCTTTTTCACCGCAGTTTATGGTCAATGTGACAGAAATCTGCTCTTGTTTGAAAGATCCCAATTGTTTGCCATCAGCTTTTGCCATCTTCACTTCGTCTTTCAGATTTTTAATGAACATACGCTGTTTCTGAGTATCTTCATTACTAGCAGATGCTTCAACAACATATTCTGTTTTGAGTTCTCCTTTTTCATTTATGGATGCAATAATAATCTTTCTTATATTGTGAAGAAAAAGAAGTGATTCAGCCATGACACTTTTAAATGAGTTCAGCAATCTTTCAACCATCTCAGTAGATACCTCTTTCTTTGAAATTGATGATTTTTCAGCCATTTCTGCAGTACGAAGTGGAAATCGAAACAATGTTCCCTGGGGAACTAATGGAATGTGTGTGTCAAGGAAACAAGAAAATACATCACTGTACGTATGACGCAGCTCCTGCAAGTCATCAAATCTTGCTCCTGGTACATTTTGCTCAGCTGCAGGTGTATAGAGACAGTTTGGATCAAGAACACAAAGAGTTTCTTCAGTTTCTGGCCCGACAGTCAGAAAGATTGGGACATCTGTCAGGTGGTAAACAGCATTGAATCCAACTCCATACTGCCCTGTCTTTAGTGGATCTTCTGCTTTGCTGCCTGTGCCTAGTTCCTGTATACCTGTAAGATCTTTTTCCGTGAAGTAGCTGTTGTTATAAACACACAGGGCTGGACCTTGCAGTGGCTTCCACCTGTCATCAAATATCCTCTCAGTAGAATGTGTCCTGAAGTCCTTAATGAACATTAGTTCAGATGCACCAGCATCATCAGCATTCTGCAGAAGTTCCTTCATAAGAGAGGAGTCAGCGGGATACCCCTCTAATATCCTTTTCAGTCTGGTTGCGAGTTCTTCTCGTTGACCAAATGGCTGCACTTTAAATAACTTAGCATGAGACTGTACATCTTCTTGTCTCTTTGTTCTTACTCCAAAAGCCAATCCAACTTCAAGTGGTAAGTTGTGATGCAAAAATCTCATAGATGTTTTTTCATTAACCCACTTGCAGTCATCTAAGCATAATTCAGACACTGGATGTAAAATACCCTTAAGGTCTGGTAGGTTTAATGATTTCAGTTCGCATTTCAAAGGAGCAGATTCATTTCCCTTCATCAGATCAGCCAGAAGACAGGCTGCCTGGCAGTAACAACGCAGCTCTTCAGCAGGTAATGCACTCCTACCGAAGGTTTCTGCCACCTTTTTTATGACGTTTATTGCATCTGCAGACTGGAACTTTTCTCTGACACCAATAGTTTGTAAAAAATGCCTGTACAGCTCTTCTGCATTTTTCTGAACTTTGTACAAATATGGCTCCAAGACAAAGTTTAATTCAAACGCAAAGCATTCAGCACTTAAAAATCTTTTACCATGCAGGATAACAGGTTGGTTCTGTAGCATACCTACAATAGTTTCTTTTCCACTTTGGTTTTTACATGAACAGACACGGTCAAGATGCATATATACAGCAGAACATATGTCTGTCAGCTTGTGGTATTGAGCTCGTTCAAGTGTATCTGTCTCTGTCTTAGAAAGTGTCAGCAGATGTTCAGCAATGTCAGACACAGGTAAATCTCTCTTGGTCTGCACACCTAGCCACTCAAGTACATGTCTCGTGGAAGCTAGATCTAACCATGCTGCATCTAACATGAATCTCTTTGAACCAATAATTGATTTACATTCTTCAAAACACAATGACTTTGGAGATTCCAGAATGTCTTTTTTGTCATTTCCAGCCCACAAAGTAGGCCAGTCCTGTGGCTTTTGTAGAATAGGCAAAAATGACTCTTCTTGAATTTTTTTTTGGATTTCTTTAGGGCACTCATCATAGTGACTTTTATGTGTTTGTTTTTCTCCAAGGTATTTCAATATATTTCTGCATCGATCCAGTCTCTGTGTGTCACCTTTCCCATGTGGTATTCTTCCTATGGACTGCACTCTTTCATGTACAACACTCCAGTGCAGTTTGCTACTTTGCATACCAAGTTTAACAAGTTCAGCAAGAGCATCTGCAGAGCAGAAATCAGTGAGCTCATTACCATGGTCTACAGTCAATGGAAACACTTCATCTGCATCAGTAAAGAGACATGCTGTTTTACCAAATGGGTGGACCAGATCCTGGGGTCTCTTCAGAATTCCTGAAGGTCTTGATGGAATGCATGGAGTCTCCTTTACAGCATGTTTGATGTTGGAAGTACCATGTTGTAGTGCAAACTTTACCAAAATATTTCTGTCTTCCTTCTTCCAAAAACTGTCATTTATATTTGGGAAAAACAAATCCTCATAAAATTTCTCCATGCTGAATGTATGCAACTTGAGCTGGTCAGAAAACCCAGCTGCAATAAAACTTTCCAAGATGTCTTTGGGAATATCAACAACCATCTTCTGTCCTGAGTAAAATTTCTCAAATGCATTAAATGCAATTTGACCAACATGCTCTACATATCGCAGCTGTGGGTCTAGAATCAAAATGTTCTTGAAAGAGGTCCATTTTCCTTGGTACAGAAGCACAGGAGGATTTTCATTTATAACAAGTTCATAGAATCTTATAAAACATGGTTCATCTAGCATGTCACATGTTGGCCATAATGTATAATAATCACCAGTATCTACATCATTGATACTCTCTAATTTTTCCAGAACCTGGATCAGTGCGGATGTTACTGCATCTTTCATGAATAATTGATTCCACTCTTCTTCAAGTGAGATCTCTTTTGGATCTTCTGATTTGGAATGAAGCCGTTGTCTGTCACGTGTCAAAGCAAATGCTGCATTTATGTGCAATGACAAGGGTGCTCTGACTGGTAATGGCAGAAAACAAAACAGATGAGCTTCCTGGTAAAATCCTTCAGGACACTCAGCTAATGGTAGTAAACTAGTCCGATCATCCAATTTACAAAAAGGCACAGCTGTGGCTGCTACTGGAAGAAGATTTTTCATCTTGTTGCTCTTTATCACATGTGCTGATTCCTTGTTAGCCAATACCCAGGCAACAATCCAGTTTACCTCACTGAGTGTTGGTGGAAAGCTGCACATGTCTTCAGCAGCATCCGATACAGAAAGTGTTACCTTGATGTTCTCATACACCACATCAGTAGCGCCTGTGGTTTCCTGACTGTAATTATTTTCCCATACATCTTTAAACTGTTTCAGTACTGAAGTAGTCATCTGAGTTTTAATGTCATTTGAAGTCTTCTTTACTTCAAAAAGAAGTGTTGCTTGTGAAGCATCACATTTGTCTTTGGGCAAGTGATACACTCTAATAATTTTCACATGCTGACAAAAGAGCAGAAGGTTACCAGTACTAGCTACAAAGACATGAAGGAACTTTTTCATTTCTGATGGCGAATAGTGCAAATTACTTATCTGACTTTGTTTTGCTTGCTCTTTTGTTCGAAGTGGAAATCGAAACAAAGTTCCACGGTATTCTTTATTACCACAAGACGAAACCACATTGCAGCCAAAAACACCTTCAAATGGTTTGAACTGATCTTCTGTCCTTTGAAGCATATATTGATTTTGTTGGATTGTTAGATTAGCTTTCATGCCAGGACTGCCAAGATAACTCTCATGGGGATCAAATATGACAATATTATTTCCACTTATGAAACTTGGGACATCAGTCAAGTTGTAAACAGAGTTAAAACCCAAACCAAATCGTCCAATTTTTGTGGAATCATCTTTTTTAGTTTCTCCACTAAGCTTAGTGATATTTCTAAAGTCATCCTTTGAAAACTGAGCATCATTCTGTGCCCACAGTGCAGGTCCTTGTAGAGAAGCCATGCCTTTGTTGAGTAATCTGGTTCTTGCATCTAAATTATCTCTTTCATCATAGAGAAAATTGACCTCACTTGCGCCTGCATCATCAGCATTCTGAATTATTTCCTTTGGAACAGAAAATCCATCAGTATACCCATCCAACATATCACTCAGTATTTTAGTCAAATGTATCCCTTGCTTGTAATTCATATCTTCTGTAGCAATCATCAGGTGATTTTTTGAGATTCGAACACCAAGGTCTCTGGCTAGATCTAAAGATATTTTAGCAATGTCAATATTCTCAGTATCACAACATTCTTCCTCAAACAGACTATTGTATCCCTCACAAAATGTGCAGTCTTTAGCACTTTTTAATATTAGACGTCCTTCGTGATTATACACTGGTATTAGAATATTTTCCTTAGCAATAGACTTGTCATTTCTGAGAACATCCAATATTTTCATAACCAATGAAAGATCATGTCCTGTATTCATTTCAGTGGGGACCACTTCATGTTCATGTTTTATTTCATCTAAAACATCCATTAGTGTCCTGTGTGTCTGCTTCTCTGATGCACCAATTGCCAGAAAAAGTTCTTCAAAACACAACAAGAATTTTGGCAATGCATAACGATATGGACTTAAATCAACATCTGATGGAGCATGTTTCATCCACACCTTTCGTGTTTGGACAAACTCAGCAACATCTCCAGCCCATATGACATTCATGGTTGCCAGCTTAATCATGGCTTTTGTGGACAGATGCCAGTTGGTGAGATACCTGTAGATTTCAGTCACTTGCACCATGTAGTTCTGGTGTTCGTCTGCAGTGTAACTCTCTGTGACGTTCTTTAAATGTTCAAGAACCACATCTTCAGATGGACTTTGTACTAAAGTAGCTGTCTTTAAAGATAACTGTTCTGAAGTAACCAGTCCTACAGAGCCCACTAATGACACATCATTTAGTCTGTACAGTGTTTTTGGCTCACCTACAACACAGTGATCTGTGCCAGCAAAGTGAAGATTGTTGGGGTATGATGATGGCATGGAGGTCATTACTGGCATCCACCGCAATGTTGCCAGTTTATCATCCAGACCATCAAACGTCTCCAGATATTTCAAAATGGCTCTTCCCTTCTCTCTCATCTTTTCTTGTTCACAGTCATCAATCAGCAAATCTTCCATAACTGACGCTGATCTAGAGAGATCTTTCAGAGAGACATGTTGTTCACTTTTCAGTCCAAGCTGCTGTAATCCACTAAGTCTGTTCAGCTGACAGAAGTCTTCTCTAGGAAACCTGTCCTCACCATAGAAGAGATGCTGTAAAAACTCATTTCTTGGATCAAACATTTTGTTAGCTGTTTGTAGCTTGTTGTCTCGTCTGGAAGGTAAAAATTTAACTTTCATTGCTTTTTGTCTGATATTCGTGTTACTGATATACAAGCTATCATTATCCAAAATAAACTTCATAAATTCTTGAATGTCTCCTTTGGTGTACTGTTTTGTGTTACGGTTACACATAATGTCCAGCACTTTGCAAATGAGTGAGTGTATTGTCACGGCTTTGGCACCTAGCTGTATGGCTAGTTCTCGTGATGCTTTGCACTGTCCAGACAAATATTCACATGGGTAGGAAACACTGATTGTTTCTTCAGGTGCTATCTGATTCAGTTCAGATAAACACACATTTCTTTCTGATGATGATGTACTGCTAAACAGCTTCAAACGGCTCAGTGTTTGTTTTGCATCTGGAATTATCTCCTTGCATGAAATCACATAATCTACAAATCTTTCTTTTAATGCATTGTCAGCTATGCAGTTGAAATGGTCTATATTTTGTTGTGAGATGTCATGGGCCAGTAACTTAATGACTCCTGGTGGATGTGGAAACTGAATCACAGTACCAACAGTCAACAACTGCTGGATGTAATCAGGGACTTGTGGCAAAACCACAACACCTAGCATTCGCAAACACTTGCAGATTTCTTTGGGAAGCACATCAAACCCAGTAAGGGATTCTGCTATGAAATGATCTGTCAGAGGATGCAGTGTTATACTATTGTCATTGTCTTCTGGTACAAGAGGCAAGTCTCCAAGAGAAGTCTGCATGTCGACACCAAGTTCTTTAGCACAAGACCACACACCTCTCAGCCACTGTTCTCCCAGGATCGATGATGTTCGCTGCAAAGTCACTGCAACACTATCAGGGAAGTTAAAGTTTACTCTGAAGCAGTTTCTCACAAGAGTAACAAATGTATCTGCTGTCATCTCTCTTATGTGAGCATATTCTGAAAGTGAAACATATGAAAAACATTAAGAGGAATACAAATTTCTGTTCACACAAATAATGATCTGCACTAACTGTAGCTAATATAAATCCTGTTTTTGGTGAAACCAATTATCCAGAATGGTAGAACATAAGCATAAAGACTTAGAAGGGTAGATGTACAACAGGAAATGGCAACAACAAAAAACTCTACTAAAGAATATCTCATTGGAGTACAGTTAACCATACTGTTTTCACCACCATTTGAAATTCATATAATATAGCGGAATAGTTTAGTTGTTCTTATTTGTTTTTATTATTATTATTATTATTATTATTATTATTATTATTATTATTATTATTATTATTATTATTATTATTAT
>JAUTBW010171780.1:0-12538 GCA_032361425.1 Peltospira smaragdina | reverse complement strand
CTCTCTCTCTCTCTCTCTCTCTCTCTCTCTCTCTCTCTCTCTCTCTCTCTCTCTCTCTCTCTCTCTCTCTCCAGCAAGGTTAAACAGCGTGACGTGAGCTAATTAAAGTAGAAGACATGCGCGTTATTACACTTATATTATACTTATATTATACGTATATTATACTTAGCTTGGGTTTCCCAATAAGTTAAGTTTCGCGTGCCATGGATATCGATCAATAGCGCTTCACATTCAGTCATAAGGTTTCTCCCAAGGTCATAAAATTATATTGAAATATTTTGAAATTATTTAACGATGCAGTCAACACATTTTATTAACTGTTATATCGGCATCGTAAAACAATAAAATAAAATAAAAATTAACTAGTGACTGACAGGGATCGATCTCAGATCGACCGCGTGTCAGACTATCAGACCTCTAGGTTATCTTAACACCCGATGAACGACTTAATCAATGCAACAGTGTGGCTTTCGTTGACGCTGTATTTCGAAAGTAACAATGCGGATTTCATTGTGTTTTTGTAGGGATTCCTTCTCATTGTATCGCGGTATTCTTCTCTCATTAGAAAATTCTAATCAGCGGCTCACAGTTGTGTTGACATGCTAAGAATATTTCACGCGAAACACAAATGGTAAATAAGATGTATCAGAGCCGTGCACGACTTGAATAGTGCAGTAATTAATGAGTTAATTACGATTTATTAATTAATCTGCAAGCTGATACGAAAACGATGGGGCCATTTTTGATATGGATAACGTTGATTTTGATGTTGTTTAGTTTGGTTGTTAATGTTATTGATGTTGTAGTTGTAGTTGTTCTTCTTTATATTATTATTATTATTATTATTATTATTATTATTATTATTATTATTAGTAGTAGTAGTAGTAGTAGTAGTAGTAGTAGTAGTAGTAGTAGTAGTAGTAGTAGTAGTAGTAGTAGTAGTAGTATTTATCATTATCATTATTAACTAAAATCCCTTGTTCTTTTCAAAACTGATATAGGTCTGCTGTAATTTAGACATTAATTATTGCTTTCAGTTAAACCTGGTCCTGTTACTATGTTCGTATCACCACGGAGAACAGATAGCCCGTACATCATCAATGAAACTGTTACGTTCCGATGTATCGCCGATGTTGGCAGCCCTCCTCAACACAAGCCGTGGTTTTGGCAGTGGAAGTTCGATGACGGCAACATGACGTGGACGTCCTACCCGTACACCGACCGAATCGAGGACGATCCAATTGGACCAGGATATTGCATCAACAACGGATCGAGCACGCTAACCCACAACGTGTCTGTGGGCGACAACGCCAGAATGTTTCGCTGCCTTGTAAACAACGATGAAATGTACTCAAACAGTTTCACTATCTACACTAAATGTAAGTTTATAGACGTGTTTGTTTTTGTAATATGTAAATAATGATGACATGTACTGGGGCAATTTGTTCTGTCTACAACACAAGTAAGTTGGTAGATGTTGTTGTTGTAACTTGTAGGAAGATGACAGGCACTCTGGCAATTTTACCATGTATATTAGAAGTAACTTTATAGATACTGTTGTTGATGTATTTAATGTTCTGTGTAAACAACGATGAACTATACTTTACAATTTCTTCATCTACACCAGAAATACATTTATAGTCATTGTTGCTGCTGTTGCTATATGTAAACAGTGATGACATGTACTGATAAATTTACCATCTACACGAAACATCTACACGAAGTAATGTAATTTATTCTATTGGCATGTTATGATGACTCATTAAAGTCATATATGTTATCGTCAGTTGTGACGTCATGAACATACATACAAAGTGAACTGCTCTGACATCAGGGAAAAGTTTGTTTATGAAAACCTTTCCTATGAATTTATTAAAACAGTTAGTGATAAAATACTTATCCACTCCAAAATGCGTTGGGTTGCAGGATAAAGATAATAACCAGTTAATGACGCTTGATATCGACTTTACACTGTTCAGGACGATTGCAAAATTACGTTCACAGGATAAAGCTGATATGAAACGTCATTAACTATACCTTGTTCCACGAAATAATTAGGACGTTTATTGCCAGTATTTTCGGATTGCTTTGACGTAAACATAAAAGCAAAAGTGTTTTGGAAGCAACACAAATGTACTATGTTTTATGTTTAAATTACAAAATGATTGAGTAAGAAATGAATAAAACTGCAATACATTATCATGTTAAATCCGACTGTCTGTCGCCATGCTTTCTTTATCGTGTGATTACGTAGTTCAGCATTGGTAACAATGACGTTATTCTTTTCCTTATTGGTAATTCTACCATAATAATTAGAGCGCATTTTATTTCTTGATAACAACAACTGCATAAAATCATGTTCACAAATGCAATAATGTAGTGTTTACCATGATAAATTAAACAGAAATGGACCTAAGGGAATGTACTGTACTGATTACATTAACATTCCACTAGGAACTTCAGCGTCGTATCCCCCCCCCCTTCCCCAACTCCACTTTATATCTCAACGAATATATAGTCAAATTGTCTACAGCATTTAATATCTATTCCAGTTTCGTATGTAGTTATGTCTATACTTGACATTTGATCAATACTCGTATCAATTTAATTTTTAAATATAAAGATTATATCGTTACTGTAAATTATAGCCCTTCCAAATGTTATTTTCATATCACTATTTATTGTGTATGTCGTATAATTTTCATCTATAAATGTACTGATTTCAAAAGCAATGAAGTGATATACAATTGTTATGACAAGAGTAATGTTTTAAAAACATCAACTGAATTTACTAGGAATTAACCGGTAACCAGTCATTTCAAATTAAGTGAATTATTTATTTACAACAAGCACCTTCAACGAGCTTATTACAAGAAGACCTTTATTTATTACAAGAAGCCCTACAACAACTTTTCAGTAATACTATTGTTATTTTAGCAATAACCTATCTTTGACAACATTCTCGAAGATGAAATAAAAACGCAGTAGTTAGTCACCATCACCCCCTCCAGCTACGAGACGAGTGACTGGGTATCCGGACGCTGGTCTCATGACAGGCGTGTCTGGACCTTCATTGGATATAGACAGACATTTTTTTTCCCTTCCGACCATCATTTCAATTTCCTCACCCGATACGATAAGGGATCTATGTTTGGCTTGCGACTGTCCTTAGGCCAAGACAAGAGACCTTACAGTGTTAAAACTGTAGTAGATGGCATCATGGAAATGTTATTGCTGAAAGTATAGTGCTATTTCAGTTTATTTTAAAAAAACAAAACAAACAAAAAAACAACAGCAACAACACACTACCACAAAACCTAAACGTGAAATAAAATAACATTTAAAAATAATATGTATTTTGTTATATTTAACCATAAACAGTGATAGAGAAATGCCGTTGTTATGCCAGTTGTGGGGCACTGCCTGGAACGAGACATAGCCCAATGGGTGTTTGAATACACCAAGTAATTGTTACTGAACAAATGTTATGGTACAAAATAACCAAATATTATGGTATGAAAATGGCAAAAAGTTGGTACGAAATCACTTTGGTACTAAATGACCAAATAGGCATGGTACGAAATGACTTTGGTACGAAATGACTATGGTACGAAATGACCAAAAACTATGGTACGAAATGACTAGTAACCATTCTAGATACACACACCAAGTCCAACACGGGTAAAGCTAAAATAATTCATAAGGGTTATATTTGTGCATAACATAAATATCTCTAAACACAAAAACACACTAATTTTTAAAATAACGATGCACTCAACACATTCTTATTAATGGTTATATCGGCGTCAGAAATGTTTCATTGAAAAAAAAAAAAAAAAAATATATATATATATATAATGGCAAATTGACATGGGTGGATCTGAGACTGACCGTAGGCACATAGACCATTAGACTATTGGGGCCTTCTGCAACAAAATAACAAACCAACTAAAACATGCTCCAGTGATAGGCAGGCAAAAGGCCTTGAAATTCATATCTGATATGAAAGACAGAGTTGTTAACACTGGCTGGAGAAGATCCATTCATTCATTCATTTATTTATTTATTTATTTATTTATTTATTTATTTATTTATTTATTTTTGTTGATCCATTTCTGAATATATTTTCTTTATTTTTAATTCCGAGTATTGTATCAAGTACTACCTAAATACTAAGACCTGTAGTGGTGTGTTTTTTACCCCCATACATGTGAATGAATGATTCATCAGCAAGCCACACTAAAACAAACAATACTGTTGTCCCGTGTTTCTGTAGGCACTAAGCCAATGAAAACGAAAACATCCACGCTGTCTGTACATGGACTAGAACACAGACAATTTCCAGTTGTATTTGTCGTCTTACATTATGAAAATAATAAAAGAACACATCTGAAACTGGAAATAGCAGTTAGGGGTTACATCAGACGAGGTGTATCAGCTGGGGTGTATTATTAAGTTCAGTAGCCCAAAACAATTAGTAGATGCATATTAAAATGGGAAGTTGGATTTTCCAATTTACTTACGTTTAAATACATTTTACTCATTCTGATTGGCAAATTATTGAAAAACAGGCATTATTTCTGTTACGGTATTTCATTTTAATACAACGAATTCCAATTTACTAGCTACAAGGTAAGAAATAACAAGGGACATATTTATCGTACGATTTCCCTCGTGGTTAATAACAATATCGTATGTCCTCTTAATAATTGGCTGTAATTAGCGTACACCTCATTCTGACTGGCTGATAATTATGTAATTCTGAACACCTGTGGCGTCTGACGTCACGGATTTGGGAAGACTTTCGCCGTTTGTATAAGATGTAAACATTAGCTGGAATGTTTAAATGACAGGATAGTTTTACGGTAATAAATAGAAAATTACGTTCGTGTCCATGACAGACGATATTTACGACACTCGTGCCTAAATTATTGCATCTATAAATTTATAAATATCGTCTGTCATGGACATTCATGTAATATCCTCTATTTATTAGTCTGTATCCAGGAGAGTATCTCGAGTTTTAGAATGTTGTTTTGGTTTCAAATACAGTATATATTTTATCTAAAACACTTTCTGTATTGTGTACTGGTATTAGCTAATGAAACACCAGACTTTGCACCAGTGATGCCACTTCTCATAGTGGACGTTATTAGGCCTACTGTTTGCAGTCACATATTACCGTTATAGTGTTTCACAAGTATAAGCTATCAGTCATGTATACCGGTATTCTAATGACATTTTCCATGTGCATATTTGAGTTTACTAACTCAGTAACTGATCTTGAAGAGTGGTGCCCTTTTTCAATATCCTTTTACCTTGTTCTGACATCCAATAGCCGGTTTATTTTTCGTGCTGGGGTGTCGTTAAACATTCATTCATTTATTCTTCAACAGGTCTACGCTAAAACAGATCCCGTGACTATCACTGAGTCGGATTTGACAGTCACAACATTGCCTTAACCGTCACTTCGACTCTTTCGTGTACAAAGAGATGCTTTTAGATTACAATTATATATTGTCGTTTGCAATTTAGATACAGGAAATCGATATTAACTTTAAGGATGGTATGTCTATTTGATTTCAAAGATCAAGAACCGACATGGAATAAATGTTTGTGTCAGATATCGATGATTAATAGGGATCAGAACATGGTGCATCTGAAGTTCAGTACCAATAATTGATATAAATAATATGGCCTGTGCATCTACAAATATGTATACGACTAGATTTTAATTACAAAAATCAAAAGTGCCCGTATCATGGTATGATAGCATTGGGGTTTGGGATGGAAGGATTTGTGAAAAGAATTGGTGAGACCGAGAAGTTATTACTACCGGTCGTTTTCTACCTGTCTCCCCATTGCCATTTCTCGTTCCAGTCAGTGTTCCACGACTGGTGTATCAAAGACCGTGGTATGTGCTATCATGTCTATGGGATGGTGCTTATAAAAGGCCCTTTGCTACTGATCAGAAAGAGTAGCCTATGTGGCTGCTGCGGGTTTCCTCTCTAACTATCTAGATGGTTCTTAACCATATGCCTGACACCATATAACCGTACACCAAAGTGTTGAGTGCGTCGTTAAATAAACATTTGCTTCCTTCCTCATTCCCTGTCTAGGAATGACGCCTGCTCATAGTCTCACTGATCCGTTTCTTATTCCAGCCAGTGTTCCACGACTGGTATGAGAATATTATTTTACAGTTATTATTCTTGTGATCCTTGCTGTTGTAAAAATCTAACCATGTGGTCTGTTGCAAAATTGCAAGGTCAAGAATTTGTTATATGTCACATGTAAATCAGTTCTTACTGTTTGTTTAGTTGGCAGTGGATTTCCTCTTTCACCATTCTATGCCATCCTCGTCGGTAGATCAAGAAATTTATTAGCATAAAATAGTCATAATACCATATATAAAATGAGTGCATCTTTAATTCTTTTCTTTTTTCTGTCTTCTTATCTTGAAAAAATTGAATCATTCGTACACATTACTGCAGCACAGCAGCCATAGTAGTGCTATTGATAACGTACTTTATATATTTTTTTATATTTTAATTTTAATTAAAAAAAAAAAAAAAAAAAAAATCATTTCTGTATAACAATTTTACTTTAAAACATAAATAAAATTCTCATGGACCTCTACATGTATTTTTGTTTAGAATTTTCGTCCGTTGTTGTTGTTGGTGTTTTTGTTGTTGTTGTTGTTATTATTATTATTATTATTATTATTATTATTATTATTATTATTATTATTATTATTATTATTATTATAGTAACTAGGAGAATGCCCTGATTATGTATGTAGGATGCAGAAACATGAAAAAAATATATACTACTCTTTTGATCACCTTTAAGTTTGGTAGTTTCATTGTTCACTTGGCAATTTCTTCAGTGAAACTGGCCCCATGTCTGGGAATAAGTCCACCCCCCACTAAGCTCCTACTGAGCTATCTGGGCCCCCTGGGCTTATTCCCGGTCAAATATGGTAGGGGAAAGTAAAGCAGTGTGTGAGTGTGCGTGGGTGCCTACGTGATTGTGCCCACCTGTCACGGTGTCGACCTGAGATCAGGAAGCCAGTAGGTCTTTTGTGCAGTATTTTCCTATATTTCTTGCAGTGTCTGGTTTCCCTTACTGAAGACTGTGACCTCTTTTGTGCTGGTGGAGAAAGTTTGACGGTTTGGCAGCATGATGGAAAACGTCTTCACACCTACACACGGGGTGAACAAGAGGAAGGTAGGATTAGAAGGATCCATGCAACACACTCGCAATATTGTAAAAGTGATTCAGAATGCTGCTGACAAACTGAATAACTGCAGTCTTTCATGTCAGAAAATATCAGTCGAATGTCAAATCACTCACTTCAAAATCTCCAGGTGAGTTCCAAATGTTGTGTGGCAAAAAGTGTTAAATACCACAGATTTCATAATCACTATTACTTGTATAATGCCACTGTGTATTCTGTATACTGAAGGCTTGGGTGATACTGGTATAGTTCAACAGAAAGGAAACGGAGATAAAAAAGACTGATATATTTCAAAACCACCCATGTAAAGGTTTGGTCAGTTCTTGAAATTTTAACTTGCAAATAAATCAATCAATCAATCAATCAGTAAATAAATACAAACTCCAGATTGAGCTTTATATATTAAAAAAAAAAAAAAAAAAAACTAAACCATAAAACATTTTAACACAATCAGAATTATTTTAACTATTTTTATTAATGGATAAAATGAGGAACAAGCTTGTAAACTGAAAAACATCACAAAAGTTTTTAATGTTTGAAATGCGTAAATAATAAAAATATTCCTGAGATAGCAGTTTTAAAACTAATGTTTATTCACTAACTGTATTGAGGCTTATTAATGATTTTACAAAAGCAAATATTTTGAAATGTTTGTACTGTATATTAATTTAGTATTTATTGCATTTTCAGATATTTATTTCATGATTGTCATACAGAATCAGCGAGTTGTAACAGCAGCCGATAAGGTGATAGGTACGTGCAGTGTACAATCACACAACATACACTAATAGATTACCACCTAGGTTTTCAAAATGATCTTAGCGCTACGATGATGTTAAATGTTGTGATCTTAGTGCTATGATGATGTTAAATGTCGTGATCTTAGTACTGTGATAATGTTAAATGTCGTGATCTTAGTGCTGTGATAATGTTAAATGTCGTAATCTTAGTGCTGTGATAATGTTAAATGTTGTAATTGATGACGTCACACCATAATTGCTATGGACTGATGCCATTGAAGATGATTTATGATGTAGTAGCGCTAAGACAGCTTTGAAAGTCAAGAAATTAATGTGAACATGATAGGCCCTATTAATGTGAAAAGTGCATGTCAATTGACACTGCAGTAATGTCCTGTTGCAAAACTATTGGTGAGTGTGTGTGTGTGCGTGTCTTTGTGTGTGTGCCTGTGTAAACTTGGACCTGTGAGAACTGTGCTAAATATGCCAACTGATTTTGTAGTCTTGTAAAAACAAAAATGACTGATCCAGTTTTACTTGCTTAGAACATAGGTCAACTATGCGATCAAATCCAAACTTTGTGAATGCTGTATCTGTGTTTTTATTGGCTAGTTAAACTGATACCTTTGGACATAACCATATTTCAGTCACATAAAACAGCAGCATTTTTTCCTTCATATTTTGGCTATGTAAAGCACATTTAGGCCACCACACCTTTCAAATGAGTTTTGAGCCCTGTTAAGTAAATTGAAGTGTTCTACGACAAGCAATTTTAGTAGTATTATGAAATTTAAAACTACTAAATTGATAGTGCACTGTTCCTTTCATGTGTTTATTGTGCGTTTTGTTTTAGTTGTGTACTCTGTAACTACACCTGAAAATGCTGGGGAACCAGAGGATAAGGAAATCAACCTTGTGAAGAGACTTCCACCACATCGCGAAGCCATCCATAGCCTGATTAACATATCAGGTATCAGTTACTAACACTTCACCCCATCACATCCACCCATAACCTGATTAACATATCAGGTATCAGTTACTAACACTTCACCCCATCACATCCATCCATAGCCTGATTAACATATCAGGTATCAGTTATTATCATACCAACCTATCACATCCATCCATAGCTTGATTAACATATCGGATATCGGTTATTATCACACCAACCTATCACATCCATCCATAGCTTGATTAACATATCAGATATCGGTTATTATCACAGCAACCCATCACATCCATCCATAGCCTGATTAACATATCAGTTATTAGTTAATAGACATGATGTTATTAGGTCCCATTTTCAAACACATTCACAGTATTAGCAACGTTTCAAGTATCAGTTGATAGCTGAATAAAACTTCTACCACATCATGCTTTTGTAGTTGTTAAATCCAAAATATTTTATAGTTCTGTCTTTTTAAATAGTATTAATTTTTACCTTGCGTTTTTTAAAAATATTAGAGTCAGTTCTTAAATGAAATATTTCTTCTCTCTTTGTCTCTTGCTCCCTATCTCTCACTCTCTGTTGCTGTCACTCTCTCTCTGTGTTGCTCTCTCACTCTCTTGCTCTCACTCTCTCTCTGTTGCTCTCTCTCTAACTCTAGCTCTTTCTCTCTCACTCGGTGTCTCTGTCTCTCACTCTCTCTGTATTTCTCTTTGTCTCTCTCACTCTGTCTCTCACTCCTGTCTCTCTCTGTCTCTCCTGTCTCACTCTGTGTCTCACTCCTCTCTCTGTCTCTCACTTGATTGCTCACTATTTCTCGCACTCTGTCTCTCGCACTCTGTCTCACTCTCTGTCTTACTCTCTGTCTCTCTTACTCTTTCTGTTTGTCTCTGTCTCTCTCACTATCTCTGTCTCTCATTCTTTCAGAATCGTGTTTTGCCAGTGGTTCTATAGATGGAACAATCATCCTGTGGACAACCCAGAACCTGATTCCCGCCAAGTATTTCAACACCGTCACGGAATATGTGGGGGATGCCAAGCTCTACCCATACTCCATACAGAGCATGTTCTGTGCTCAAGAAGTAGGTTTTAGAACAGTGTTAACTCCATACAGAGCATGTCCTGTGCTCAAGAAGTAGGTTTTAGAACAGTGTTAACTCCATCCAGAGCATGTGCTGTGCTCAAGAAGTAGGTTTTAGAAAGATACAACAATATTAACACGTGGACTGCTTTGAAATGAATGGGCAATTTAATCCAGTTGCCAGCCTTTAAATATATTTTTGGACCTCAGATATTTAAAAAAAAATTTAGTAAGTAAATTTTTTGGTACATTTTACATTGATGTTTTTCCTATTTTCCAATAATTGAACCATGTTATCTCTATTACCAGCAGTTTTAATATTTCCGACACCATTAATAAAATGGTTTATGTGTTTCATATTAAAAGAAATTACAAAAAATACTGAGTTCATTACTACATCAACGTTCTGTATGCAAAATGTTGGGGTTTTTAATGCGTTACTACATATTTACTATAGCAATATCAGATCTGCACAAAACTTGTTTTTGCTGCAGCTTTTCCCACATAGTGGACCTGTTGGGCTATGTTTCATTCTAGCCAGTGCCCCATGACTGTGTATGTGAAAGGTCGTGGTATGTGCTATCCTGTCTATGGAATAGTGCATATAAAAGATCCCTTACTGCTAATTGGAAAGAGTAGCCCATGAAGTGGGTGGCAGTGCGTTTCCTCTCTAATTATCTACATGGTCCTTAACTATATGACTGATGCCATATAACAATACACCAATGTGTTGAGTGTGTCGTTAAATAAACATTACCTTCCTTCCTTCCTTATCTACAGCTTTTAGAACTAAACCACTAAAATATTAACTCCACGTAGAACATGTACTGTACTTATAAAGTAGCTTTTATGAGTAAATGAGTGTTAGTGTGTTGTTAAGTAAAACACTTCTCTCTGTCTGTTTCAGAAGTACCTCTTTGCCACGATTGGATCAGGATTTTGTGTGTTTGACGTATCAGCTGGTCAGGAGAGGCTGTTGGTTAGAAAGCTCGGTGCTCACTACTCCAAGATCCTTCACATTGGATTTGCTTCTGATGGGTGGGTGTTAATAGTCAGGGTTAAAAAATGTATATTTTCATGAGAATCCAGTTGTATAACTTGATATTGTAAACTTGAAACGAGATGGAAAAACCACAAAGGTTAAAAAAATAAAAAGTGAAACAGCAGCAATAACAGCAATTACAAAACACAAGAACAAAATAAAACACTGCCTTCAGTCTGAAGTGACAGAAGTGCGCAGAGGAGGATCCAAAGGTTGTGATGGGGTCAGATACCAAGTCTTCCATGAAAACTGGGAGGGTTGATGGGTCTGGCCCTGAATAGTATAAACAAGATTGTAAAATATATTTTAATATTTGCAGTGCGTACCTGGTGACGTGTTCGCAGGATGGTTCTGTCAGACTGTGGGGAAGGACTCCGACACCCGATGGTTCCGGTGGCTTGGACAGAGATATCTGTACACTGGGACCGATGGAGAGATTTACTGGTCTTAGGTTTGTTTTGTACACTGGGACCGATGGAGAGATTTACTGGTCTTAGGTTTGTAGTGTGGTAGATACAGAGATATCTGTACACTGGAACCGATGGAGAGATTACTGGTCTTAGGTTTGTATTGTACATAGGGACTGTTTGTATTGTAGTAAATGCCTTGTTCCAGCTAGTGCCACACAGCTGGTGTAACAAAGACCATAGCATGTACCATCCTGTCTGGAATGGTGAGTATGTCTGGTGGTGATAGGGCCACGCCGTTGGTGACTGGTAGGTGTTCACACGAGGAGTGTAGGAACATCCTTGAACTGGGGGACGCTCACGAGTTTTGTGGCTGGGTCATTACAGGATTGTCAGGATCATGTTCGTTTGGTTCTCGACACGATCCTACAGTTGGGATTTCTTCCCAATTGGGTCAAGGCAGAGTTAACTCCAACTCAGACCTTCATTTATCTTGGGGTAACTTTCGATCTTGTAAATGCGACAGTTCGTCCTACGGACGTATTCACAAGTTCCAGATGTCGGCGCAACATTTGTTCACGCAACAGACTGCTTCGGTGCGAAAACTCCACGAGTTGTTAGGACACTTGGAATCGCTGGCAGCACTTATTGTGCGGTTCAGGCGGTTCAAACGACCATTTCAGTGGCATTTAATCCATCTTTGGGATGGCCACCATTGGGACTTGATCGTCCCTCTGGGATCATGGTTCACTCGTCCCATTCGGGAGTGTCTTGCAGACAAGTGCATGTCCCTTACAGTTCCATTGCACCTTCCTGTGCCGGATCTTGTCCTTTTTACAGATGTGTCCGTGAGCAGTTTCGAGACGCACCTGTTAGACCATCACCTTTCAGGGGTGTGGAACCTCTCCTAGAGACGGTTTCACATCAACTGGCTGGAAATGGAGACAGTGTTTCGTGCATGTCTGTATTTCAAGGAGATAATTCATCTGCGTCAGGTACTGGTGAGATGCGACAATACCTCTGTGGTTGCGTATCTCAATCGGTGGGGGGGACACTGGGTCGGAAAGCTCTAGAGATTTTAG
>JAUTBW010171779.1:0-13239 GCA_032361425.1 Peltospira smaragdina | reverse complement strand
GCCTTATTTGCAAATCTTTTGTGTTGCGTAGTATTTGCATACATGCTAGGTTAGTGAAGCATATTCACAAAGCACAAACCATTCACAATTTGTGTCATGAGATGCTTGCATCACGGGAATTCCCTCGTTCAAAACAATTTGATAATGAAGATATTAATATCTTTTTTATGTTTATAATTTTTGTACATACAATATAATTGGACCATAATTATGCACAGATGTGAAATCATAAAAGCCTGGGAAGGCTTGTTATGTTTGAAATTATTACGAGCAATGTGGAAACCACTGTGTCATGGTTTAAATTTAGTAGTAAACCTACCGGTAACATATTTTAGATTTGTGACCTTACAGTCACTCGTCTTTCAAACTATGTTTATGCTAGACAGAAGTAAATCAGTGTTGGACTCTTGTAAGAAGTTCCTTGGCATACATGATTATAGCTAAACCTGTGCTTGCAAATGAACCCATTACACTATGTGGTCTATTTTTTCAGTACTAAAAAACTTATACCTGTTGTTATGCTTGTAATTCATTATTTTAAAAAAAAATGGGGGTGAGGGGGCATATTCCTGATAGCAAGTTGCACCTAAGTTTAGAGGTAGAGAGGTTCACTCTTTACATGAGTGCAGTGGGAGGTTTTATCAGATTGAAAAACATCTTAAGGTATAATGAAGTTACATGTCCTCTGTAATTGGTTGTGAGATTAGCATAAAAGTGTTGGTATTGTGGTGGTGATCTACTGTAGTATTGGTACTTTATTTGGTATTAATATAATACTGATAACAAGCAGTATTAAATAAACAAAAAAAATGTTTTGGTGGGGGGAAATGCTAGGCCAGTTAGTAGTTCAGTTCCAGTGGAAATTAGAATCCACATTCTTCCATTTGTTATGGTCACATGATCACGAGTTTTTGTATCTAGTCGTGATGGAAAATACTGAGATATTCAAAAGCGGAATTGGAGATGTTACTTAGTTTCTCGAGTATTTGGTTTAAAGAGACATGCAGTTTTTCACATATTTATATTACTTGGCAGTATATCTAATAATTTGGGGTTAAATGTTATTTAAAAGGCTTACGGTCCTGAGAATATACATTTAAAAACTGTCTACATTGTATTTTTACACACTTGAACACGCACTACAAAGATGTAGCTCGGTGCTAAATTTGAGTATTATACAAGTAAACTTAATATCGGTTTATGAAGCAGTTGTTCTAAACAACAACTCCCAAAAATTTTCTCACTTTAAAAACGACAGTATCTTGATGTATTCATTGCATTCCATTAAGGATATGAATGAGTGGCAGTCGGACTTGATCACATAATTCAGTGTTAAAATTTAGTGTCATACCATTTGGTAGGAAAATAAATACTTGTCAGGCATGTCAACACTATGCTATTACCCGTGCAGTAAATGAACTTGCCCATAAACAGAGTAAACCAATCCAATCATCCGGATAGAGTAATAAACTCCATTTCCAAGCTTGTGGTGATACATTTCCTAAGGTATAATTTTCAGTGTGAATGTGATGGAACACATTTAAAGGTGTTAATGCTTTAAATGAAAAATACAATTTAGCATGGGCTGCATATGCTTTGTGAATTTATCTCTTTGTACTAGATACCAAGTTACTTCTGATATTCAAGCTATTATTTTAATTTGTATAAGTCCTGTAGTTTTAACTTTTGCTTTAATAAGACCCTAGGATTTTACTTTATATTTGATTTTAATAACTTTTAAGTTATACTTTTATATTTTTTTAAAGATTTTATTTTTAATCTTATTTGATTATTTTGACTTGCTACTGTATGTATTAAACAGCATACTTGTTAAGTAAAATACATATAAATCTTTGGATTCAAGCAGAAATAAAACCTTTAAATAGAATTTCGGTTGTTATTTTTCTTTTATCGGAATGGTGAATATCCTTGACTATCAGGTTTCATTCAGGATGAATTGCTTTGACATATTGTATGTGTTGTATAAAAAGGTCAGATTTTACCTTTGCATTAAGGTCACTTAAGGTGACTGTTGTGTAATGAATGATTTCACCTCTACCCACAGAGAATAGTACATAGTAGGGATATAACGATAAATCGATTTATCGATATATCGCGTTATTTCTGGCCACGATGCAATTATTGAGGCATGTATCAATATATTGATTCTTTAAAAAAAAACGGTGCATCGATTTTTTCTCACTTAAGTATAATAACACGTTTACACATTCTAATACAGATGCACAAAAGATCAAATACGACTTTTGATGTTCACTTTCATTACACATTTATATGTAATAAATATTATCCTAGTACGCTTATGTAATGCCAAATTCATGCATTAAGGCCCTAGTTTTCACGGATACACAAAAATCCCATATTGGTGCTCGACTTACATAGCGAGTCAGTGTCCGTATCCATTGGACAAAACTTCTAAATGTTTAAATAATAAAACAATTCTATTGGTTTCTTTCATTAATAACTAATGGCATGGCAGTGACAACATGAAGAGCTAGCTAATATGACTAAAACTATTCTGTATATATTATGGATACAAGTTTCCGTGAATTTACTGCTATTAGAAAGAACAAAAACTGAAAATGTTTATTAATTGAAAAAAAAGAAGACATTTTAATCATTCACTGTCCAAAATATTTGATGTTTCATAAAAAATGTTGCATATCCACAACTATGAGTATAGACGTTTAAAGTGTTTGAAGTCAAACTGTATTACATTATATTTAATATTGCAATATTTATCGTATCGTGAAGAGAATATCGTGACCCTGTCATATCGTTACACCCCTAGTACATAGATGACCCTTGTTAAACCAGTTGTAGAGCATTGGTTGAAATGAACAACTGGAAAATGGTATGTTCTGAGTTCATGCCCTGCTACTTGATCAAAACCAGACAAAATAATTTTTAAAGGCAGCATCTGAAAAACATCCGATTGTACTAATGTAGGAAAATAGAATACAACTAACAAGTAAATGTGTTGCATACATCTATTTAAATACCACTGCCTTTGCTACATGTTCTGGAGCGCTAGCTGGAATGAGAAGTAGCTGAAAGTTCACCTTGCAGGATTGATTTGATAACCCCCCACACCTTGATCAGAGAGCTAGGTGTTTTATTTAATGACACACTTTTTATTTATGGTCACATGGTGTCAGACATATGGTTAAGGACCACTGAAATAGAGGAAACATGGGCTACTAATTAGCTGCAAGAGATTTTTATATGCACCATCCCATATACAGGACAATACGTTCCACAGCATTTAATATCCCAGTTGTGCAGCACTGGCTGTAACAAGGAACACACCAACAGATGCCATCCTGCTGAGTGAAGTCCCACTTCTAGAGATCTTTGCATAAAATGTTGCTCTAACTAGATATCAGGGGCCTTATTCACAAAAGGGTGTAAATTTATGTACTAAGTCAACATCTAACCATTGGTCCATGACCGTAGAAGTTACGTTAAGTGCAAATGTAACTTTACTCTTTTGTGAATAAGGCCCCCGTCTGATTTTGATGCTAACCAGCAATAAACCGAGCTCTCAACCATGTGTGTGTGACAGCCAATACCAGTGTTTTTAAACAACACACTTAACTCAATTTAATGACATCAGGAAACATTTGACTGGAAAAAAAAGATCACTTGCTGCTATCAGAAAGTCTAGGCAGCAACAAGTTTTTTACTTTAGGAATAGTCTTTAACCATGTCAGATCCCATGTAACTAAATAAATATATTTTGAGTCTGTAATTAAATGTAATCTATCTTCCTTAACAAATATTCATTCCATGCATTAGAATGTATTAGCTGAAAAACAATATCTGTATTTTTAAAAAAACCTGTTGCTAACAACTACAAATTAAAATGTTGTTTTCCAGTATACTCAAATCAAAATACACAACAAAATGTTAACAGACTTAAAAATACATTTTATTAGCAAGTATTTAATATTATAATGTTCTAAAGTTCAGCTTTACAAACACCACTTCATCTCACTCACTAACCACACATCCTCTTTCAATGTCAGGTGGTCATATTCACCACCAGGCTCTATCTGATGCTGTATGTAAACTGTATACGTACATGTTGTTACAAGCCCCTGTGTAGTAGTCCGAGTGCATCAGTTTGCCAGTACGGGTTAACACACTGACTGCCACCTGTCAGTATACTCGTAAACTGAGTGCACTAGTGTTGCCAGTGCAAGTTAACTTACAGTAAAGTTAGTGCTATCACACTATCAGACACACTAAGTGTTCATCCTGTATAACATGTTAGATAGGCCACTGTTGGCTGGTTATACACAGTCGCTACAGTCATTGCAGATGTGTATATTTAAATGTTGAAAAATTTATTTTATGTACATATCTAATATTTACTGCCAGCTGTGTATGAAATGTTGTTGCAGGTCTACACAAGTGTCACTGTATAGCGCTATTCTACAGCCTGCAGCATCTGGCTCAGTTGACGAAAATTGAATTTCTGTAGAACTTGAGCTCTGCTATACTTTCCTTTATGTCATCCAGAGCCCTGCAACAAATATGAAATGCTATGACTATAGAATGCTCTATAATGCATTAAATGTCACAAATAATGAGAGAGAGAGAGAGAGAGAGAGAGAGAGAGAGAGAGAGAGAGAGAGAGAGAGAGAGAGAGAGAGTTCTATTTAATGATGCACTGAACACATTTTATTTACAGTTATATGGCATCAGACATATGGTAAAGGACCATAGAGGCTGCTCTTTCCTATAAGAAGCAAGGGATTTTGTTAATGAACCATTTCACAGACAAGATAACACACACCATGACCTTTACTACACTAGCTGTAGAGCACTGACTGGATGAATGAAAGAAAGGAATACTTAAAGACACAATTAAACCTACTGCTGCCACTTCTTGCTTACTGTTTGGACTCGGCAAGTGAAATTTATATCCTTCATCCTACAGAAAAGGAGCTGGATGTTGCTCAGAGGCAGAACGTTAGCTCACGGTACGATGGATCATCGGATTGATCCCTCATGGCCATGTTGTTCCAGCCAGTGCACCACAATCAGTGTAACAAACGGCATGGTATGCGCTATCCAACAGACAGAAATACAAATAAACAATCCCTTGCTGCCAATCAGAAATAGACCAAATGGCAGCAGGTTTCCGTAACCATGTGATGTATAACCATAAATACGGTAAATGTGTTGAGTGCATCATTAAATAAAACTCTCTCTCTCTATAGACAAAACAATGCATACCAGCTGTGAAGCATCAGCTAGAACAATCAAAACAATGATTGCAGATATCAGTTTTTAAATGTTTATGATAATATATTCTACTTGTGAGGATATTTGCATTATTACCTACATCGTACAGATGGCATAATGGACAGTTTCCCTTGTGGTTAATAACAATATTATATTTCCTCTTAGGAATGATTGGTTGTCTAGAGTACACCTCATTCTGATTGGCTGGTACAACATAAACACAAACAGAATGATATGATTTCAACCATGTTTGGTGTCTGATACCATAACATTGAGGGGAAGACTTTAGCTGTTAATATAAATTATAAACATTAGCTGGAATGTTTAATTGTCCTACTAGAATGCCAAGTTAGACGTAACGCCTTGATGTCCCATGATTGGCTCATGCTATGACATCACACGACAAGCACTGATTATCTGCATTATTTTGCATTATTTTTGTTGTTGTTATTTAAAATCGACAATGGGTAATAAATAGAATATTAAACAAAACTTTGTTTTGCAACATGATATGTCCCTTGTGAAATAATTTTCATTGCAACTCATTACAGCTCACAACAACTGAAAATTATTTCACTCGGGACATAAACATAATACGAAATGAAAGTTTGTTTATTATCCTATAGTATGCAGCATTTTCATTACCCTCTGCCAGATAACTAACGAATGAGGGACTGGCAGGAAAAGCTGATCTAACTCTGTGTATGCTACACATACAAGTAATGCTACCTGATTTGCAGTAGCATACAACATCTGTATTTACTATGCTGAAAATAATACTTTTAATTTTGATGACTATAATATGTAATTAACAAACATGATATTTCAATGTGATATTTAGCATAGACAATAGGCACTTAAAGCTACTATGCCAAGAATATTTTTAATTATTTAAACATTTGGAAAAAATTATCCAGTCATGTTATCATGTTATGTCTAACTGGTGCACTCCACACCAGGCTCATTATGCTACTATCACTATCTAGGTCACATACAAACACTCTAAGTTAGTACATGGTCTTCCACGGGGGCACCCGCCTTGTTTAAACAAAATAGCAATTTTTTTTTTTTAGCATTTGATGATATCACTTGATAGTGATGGCTAACAACTGTAATTGAGGCACTGTAGTGTTTGTATGTTGTATTAGTAACCAGTGTTAAAATATAGTAAATTGACAGTGTAACTTCAATGTCGAGTAAGTTACTAATTAACCTGTCATGTCTTAACGGCGACACAGCTGCTTTGTTTAAGTGAGCTTGCACACTTAGTATTTCATGCTTTTGTTTTATTATCTCACTACGCAACAAATTCACAACAGCAAATTGCTGATGTCCGAGTCTGTGTACAGATCACTTGGTTGCTACCAGTGTTTTCATGGGCAGGGGTATGGGCAGGGTTTGAATTTTGTTTCTGAAAACTCACTTGTCCAAGGGCAAGTGTGATTTGCATTTTCACTTACCCGAAATATTTTTTCACTTGCCCATCACAGACATAACTATTAAGAAGTTTGTAAGATTAAGTGCATAAATGAATAACAAATTTAACCAATAACTCAACCTGCACTGAAGATTTGACCAAGGATTAACTGTGTGTGAGTCTCGTGTTCTCTCTACCAATTAATGGAAAGATGCAACTACATGCTGGTACACTTTATATAAACACTGGTGAGTTTAATATAACATTATTGCACAACACATGATATTGGTCCTATTGGATATACATACATGTAATTTTTAAATTTTTGTTTGTTTGATATTATATTGTTCTCAGTCTAGTGTCTTACCAGCTAGTTTCATAACATATTTTGGACCAATTACACACTAATATATGCAAGACGCCAGGAATAATTCCCAAGCTATATTTAGAATTAAGTTAGATAATTCCATTTATTAACTCATTCAGAACTTATTGGAAATTATAGTATTTCACTGTTAAGGAAATATATTGTTCATAACTCAAATATGGTGGTTATGTAGATGGTTACACAGGGTACACGTAAGGACAAATCAAATATACATTTTCATGTAATAATTTGTCAAAAAATACGTCATTATGCATTTAAACAGAAATCAATGAAACTGGTCGAAATAACAATGCAAAATAAATGATTTATGTAACAAAAATTAATGAATTAAAATTCAGTATGTCAGTGTTTGTTCAGTAGAGTATTTATTTTTCAGTTCAAACCTGGAGCAATTACATATTCTTACTGGAGTATTAGCCACTTTCAGTAAAACAGCAAACATTTCTTATCTGGGCTACCTAAGCCAAGCTTGGGCCACTGAAAATTATGATTTAATGGCTGAAACATCTATTTTTGGGCACCTATACTCTTCGAACAAGTTTCTAGCCCTGCTACCGATCTATTAAATATAAATTTTTGCCTGAAACTCTCAGACCAGAAGTGTTTAATCTTCTTCCTACTGAAGGCGAGATATCTCGCCCAACGTCACAAACGCCGAGTCGACGTTTGCTAATCTTAGTGTGTCCCTTTAATATGATTTTCCTGCCATTTTACACCTAGAAACATCTAGTGTGCATGCCCAGGCAACAGGAAATAGGTCAGAGTGTTTAGTACTATGGTTTGTTTTCGTTTGTTTTCTTCAAAAATGTTAAGAAATTTTGATTTAAAAATGAAATTTTCTTCGGGTGCTTCGTTTGACAGTAATTATGGACTGTCACAATCACTTTGAGGAATTGATAGCTGATTGAATCGGCTAATATGATGGTAATTTCATATGCAAAATTGTAAAGTTGGTTTCATTAAAAAAATGGAGTCAACAAAGTACATGGATATTAATAATGGATTATTTGCCAGACATCTAGCTTCCAATGTATGCAAGTAAAGCTGACCTGGTAGATTATTTGTACAATTTTGATCCTTTTTAACTGGCATAAAATGTAACCTAAACATCAAAAAAGATTTAACATAATTTGTACCAATTCACATACGAGCATTATTTTATGTAAATAACTGAAAATGTTTTATTTGTGCACCTACTAATAGCATTTTTTTTACACAAAATAATTCAGTAGTCAGAAGGTTAATGTTGCTTTCAAGCTTGTTTTATTTGAGTGTTAGGTTTCAGGCAAACCTGTTTATTTTCTTAAAGGTTGCTACAAAAGTATGCACTGGATGTCGGAGTTCAATAGGCTGTGCCACCTAGCAGATTAGTTTGCTGGTCCCACGTTAAAATAACACCTTTCACAAGTCATTTCTGAGCTGTTCTTTAACAAAATACATTCTGCCATAGCTTACTTTGAATTTGCTCTTGCTTGGATTGTATCTGTACATTATCAGCATATTTTTTCAATTCAGCAAAACGACTGAGATGGACTGCTGGTAAGAACCCATGATTTTGTGAATCAAGGTTTCAAAGCCAAATACGAATAAAATTCAAATAAGTTTTTAAAAAATTACCCAGGGTTCAATATTAACAGTAGTCTGGTAGTCTCAATAGTCTGAGACTACCTGAAAATTAACAGGAAAACCTAAAGCTGCAAAATATAGTCCATCGGACTACCTGGAATTAAATTTTTTATTTAGCACAAATGTAACATTTTGTGGATTTTATGACAACGCTGACCTATTTCAAAGGGTAGAAATAGAGGCTTGTTTTTAAAAACAACAACAATTGTATTGAATTTAACTCGACAGGACCCATCATGTCACATGCATGTTCTGTAAAATTTATTTAGCACAAATGTAAACCTTTGTGGATTTTATGACAATTCTGACCTATTTCAAAGGGTAGAAATAGAGGCTTGTTTTTGAAAACAACAACAATTGTATTGAATTTTAACTCGACAGGACCCATCATGTCACATTCATGTTCTGTACATGATACAAATGATTTTGGTCTACACTAAACATGCACAAGTTACACTTTTAAGTTATATTTTTAAGTCAATGCAGTCCTCTACCAAAAGATAATTATTTTGAATTTGGAACACATCTGGATTCTTTATACAGTTTGATAAAATGATAGTTTAAACTACTATCATTACATATAGCAGTAATGTTATTTTTAAACCAAATTATTACAAAATATGGACCACCTGAAATTTCATGAGACTAGTTCTGTTAACACCCTGAAAAAATGGGGAAGATCTAACCGTTACCTGTGGGACAAGTTCTTCTTCGGTGTCTGTTTAGAAACATTGGGATACCACCGTCTAAAATATGAAAACAAAGGAGAAAAATGTCAGTAATAGTTTTGTCCAATACATCAGAAACAATTAATATAGACCAATTAGAAATGGCTGCAATCACCTCTATCTTTTGCAACGTTATTAACAACAAAGAGGCCAACTTTTTTAAAACCTTTTTTTTTTATTAAAATTTATTATTATTTTAGTTTTTAAATTTAATTTATTGTTCTCAGTCCAGTTTAACCATGCCAAGGTTGGGAAGCCTTGAATCCATGGCCGTACATTGAAATACAACAATTGCCATATGGTACAGACTTTGACTAATATTAAACAGCATCATACGTTTAATATAAATTTTTACAATTAAAAATAATAAATTACTAGAAAAATAATACCTATTTCATTTACTGGAATGGAATGAAAAATACAAGAGAAGAGAGAAACAAGATAGAATAGTTTACACATAACAATGGTAAAATATGTAAATATAAGGATGATAAAGAATGGAACAAACAAATAAATAAACAAGTAAACGGAATAATTTGTACAGAAAAAAACTGTGGTTGCAATATGATTAGCACATCTGTAAATTTGATTAGCACTTTCCAAGTAGGCTCGAGTCAGCAGGTTTTGGACAGTAAAATTAAACTCTTTGAGTACAAGATATTCTGTGATATAGATGTATTCTAGGCCACTGCAAATTGAAAGTGAAAAAAAACGTAGAAGAAAACACGGGTAATTTTGATACAGGCGCAATTTTTTTTAGAGAATATCTGGTTTGCTGTAACAGCAATTCATAGTACAAAATTGATTCACACGTGAGCTAGAATGCTTAGCAAACTGCGATGTGAACCTGAACAAATTATTCACTGGTAAATAAATAAATAAATAAAAAAGAGGATAAAAATATCTGTAATGTGAAACAATAAGACATGGAATTTGCAGCAAGCTGTTGTTATGAAATATGTTTCAATTAAAAAGGTTAAGCCATGTGTCAACAGTTTTTATCAAAATTGCATAATTACAATTTTTATATAATTTTTTTATAAACATAAGATAAATCTTTCAATTTCAAACTTATTTTTCCTGAAGGCCAACTTGAAAATATACAGTTCCATGAGAGGATCTTTCATATACACCATCCCACAGACAGGATGTTACACACTGGTACCACTACCAGTGTTTTGTTACACTAGTTGTGGATCACTAGTTTAAACAACCTGTTGTAACATAAATTTCCGAGGTAATTCTAAAACCTTCAATAATTATTTTAACACACGCTGCTAATAAATGTTTAATTAGACCTAATACACAACTTTTTGCACATTTTAAATGTTTCTAACTGGTATAAAATGTAATACAAAAGACAAACCTTTTAAGTGAATAAATATGCCAAAAAGTTGTATTTGTGTACGAGAGAGACAGAGACAGAGAGAGAGAGAGCGAGAGAGACAGAGAGAGACAGAGAGACAGAGAAGAGAGAGAGAGAGCGAGAGACAGAGAGAGACAGAGAGACAGAGAAGAGAGAGAGAGAGAGAGTGAGTGAGTGATCTATTTAACCTTCCGACTACTTGAGGTGAGATATCTTGCCCAATGTAATGAAAGCCGAGTTGCTGATTGTCGATAGTGTGTCCCTTTAATTGGATTTCCGTGCGATTTTGCACACAGGCAACAGAAAATAGGTCACAATGTTTAGTGATATGTTTTTTTTCTCAGTTTTTTTCTTCAAAAATACTGTTGATTTTACTTATCTGCATATTGCTTAATCAAATACATTAGTTAATTGAATGTTTACCAGTCTGTTTAAAGCCGGGTGAATATTAAAATTCAGTAATATTGATTAACTGACTAATTCACCGGTACAACTCGATTACTGTAAATCAACTATGTTTTGCGTTACGAAAGTATTGCGAGCGGTTAATCATAGCCATAACTGCGTGTACAAAGTACTGCGATGTCAGCTTTCAGAAGTGTCATTGTTTTAGACCTGAGTTCAATTCTTTGCTGTTTTAATCCACAATGCTATCCATACAGTAAAGTGATAACTCAGAGCATGTGTTGTTTTAGCTTAAATAGAAAGATAACGTTCAGTGCAAACAAAAGACACCATAACCTATCTATATTTTTGTGTTTTCTTCATAATTATTTTTGTGCTTTATTTTTTAATTTGGTAATCATATTACTGCCAAAATTAAGTATTGCAACTGTTAGTTCATCGCAGTTTTCGCAGTACTTTGTTTCTCGTAAAACTTTATTGATCTACAGTATATGCAATTAACCAGATTTGACTGCATTTAGACATTTTTATTTTAAAACGTGATTTCTTAGGGTGTTTTCACTTGATAGTAATGGCGGAATGTGACGATTGCTCTGAGGAATTGATAGCTGATTGAATGAGCAGATGTTCTACCTCTGAGCTATGTCCTGCTGCCAGTTATGTATCAGCTCACACTGTCATCACAACAACAAATATAATTCAGTAGTCACAAGGTCAAGTATAAAAACTACTGAAAATAGACTGCTTACCGACACAGTTCTTTGATTGTACTGACATCAACAATGCGGTAGTGCAGATGATCAACGAACCGTGGCATGTACTTGACGAGGAATTCCCGATCAGCGTGCACAGAATTCCCTGCTAGGGGACAGGCTTGTTTTGGTGTATGTTCCTCTACAAATTTGAGAACCATGTTCTCGGCATCAGCCAGACTGATCTTACTCTTGCAGACAGCTTCTATCAAACCTGACTAGATTTTAAAAACTTTCAGTAAAAACACCTGACAGCACTGGAGATGCAACTTGTAAAATAAAGCTGTGATATTTGAGTAGCAGGGCCCAGTAACTGAAAACATTCACAACACTCAAGTCAGATGTAGACCAAATCTACTGACCTAAATCGGAAAAGCTATTAAAACATTAATGTAAATCAGCATATATATATAAGTCACCAACATCAAAACATACCTAAATACCTTTATAATGTTGCTGTTTAAAATAAGGAAGTTTGGTCTATGTCTGAGTGTATTTTGAGTGTATTTTGTTTAAATTTCAATATTACCATTTTGATGTGCATTCCTCAGTTAAAAATCCAAAATGTTTAGCATATGAAAAGTTACACATCAATATTATTTTTAATTTATAATAACACAACTATAATGTTTGATGCCATATAAGCATAGAAAACTGGGTTGAATGCATTGTTAGCAATTAGCAAGAGTTTTCTCACACCGACCACCTCACAGACAGGGTACTACAGACAGGACTCACACCAACTGCCTCCTATACGTGTCAGTCAGCCAGGTTGCTAACAATTACTCATACACGTATTTCACAGGGAAGAAGCCCAGGGCAAATACATATGTAAAGTACTTGTACTCTGCAAATCTTTACTACCTGCCTTTCTTGTAGGTGAAACTGATTTCCTCCGTAAGTGAAGACCAATGCTCCTGCAAGTGGAACTAGCTCTACTCATTTAATCCACCCCTTTCCTGAATGATGGGGAGACAGCCCATTTTTTCTGTATAAGTGGAAGCAGTGACCTGATTTTACCAGTGTTATAGGATGAATATTCTCACCTGTCCATGGTGCTCCTGGCACCAGTCGCCCATAGCCGTGAGAACAGTGTCAGGCTGGTGGATGACGATGTTCGGTCCCTGCAGAGCAGTTCAAAACAACACCCTGCTTCACTAGTGCATGATCAATAACACTTCATAGGTGTGTGCACATGTGAATGTACATATGCTGAGAGAGAGAGAGAGAGAGAGAGAGAGAGAGAGAGAGAGAGAGAGAGAGAGAGAGAGAGAGAGAGAGAGAGA
>JAUTBW010171668.1:0-12540 GCA_032361425.1 Peltospira smaragdina | reverse complement strand
TGATAGCTGATTGAATCAGCTAATTTGATGGTAATTTTGATCGTTTTATGCACATTGAAAGTTGTGAAATGGCAGACAAAACATCGAAGTTTGTTTCAGAAAAAAATTGGAGTAAAAAAAGTACATGGATTATTAATAATGGATGATTTTCTGGAGAGCTAGCTTCTAACGTATGTAAGTAAAGCCGACTTCGTTGATTTTTTATGCAATTTCGATCGTTTTAACTCGTATAAAATGTTACCTAAACATGAAAAAAAGTCGAAAATTATTCGTACCAATTCACATACGATCATTATTTTATATTTTTACCTAATTTGTTATTCAGTAAATAAGTGAAAACATATTTGTGCACCTACTAACACTGTTTTTAACAAAAAATTATTCAGTAGTCAGAAGGTTAAGGATGCATGACTATGGTTGCGATGCCTAAAGCAAATTATTATTACTTTATTTACTAAATGATTACTTTGGAATCAATTCCTCCACCCATCCCCCTAATAATCTGATTTTGATAATTTAACTACAACTTCCAGTGTGAAAGTCTGATTTAATGGGTCAACCTTGATTCCGTTTTCACACCTGGATATCAGACACCACTAAACAGATTGCTGTAAATCGCAATGTTTGCTAGCAAGACATTAAAGTGGTGAACAGTCTTACACTGTTTGTCACCTTACAAGTACCCCTCATTAATATCATGCTTTACAATAGCCAGTTATACACTGGGTTTAGTGTACACGGTCACGTCCAGCTATTTTTGGCATTCATAAGCATGAACCTATCACTTGATCATGTATTACTTCTCTCAAGTTAGAAACAAAGGAAACAGATAAATATGTTGGCTCAGGTCTTATATGCTGGCTTTTCTTTTTTCAGTTTTTTTTGTGAAGATGTCAACATTTAGTTGTGTGGCTTCAAACAGAGTTTACTCTTAATATTCTTTGAATAAATAATGAATTCATCCAAAACAGTATTATGTGTAAACTAGTATAATTTTTAGTTCCATTCACCCAGTTAGCAGCAAAGGATCTTTTATATATATTATTCCACAGACAGAAGGGCACAGCCTTTAACATACCAGTTGTGGAACACTGGCTAGAATGAAAAATAGCTAAAAGGGACCACCACGTGGGATCAATCATGAGTGAATACTCTACCACTGAGTAAACACATTATGGAAGTGTTTTTTTCCAAACATATATATCTGCAAAACTTGCTAAAGGGTATTATGAATAATCAAGATATATTTTGTATATTTCATATTATAAATAAATATACCTAGACACACTTATCAGCAATGTTGTGTCAAATGATGTATGCACATCTCAAACTAATAAACTGTGAGGTAAATTGACATGCCATATTAAACATAGGATTAGGACAGCTGCAGGACAAGAATGTCAAAAAAATAGAAATAAAAATAATAAAAATAGATAGCAATAAGAGCCAGAATGTATACAATAAAACCTGTCATTCATGACAGACTTAAGCATACATTCTCTCTCTCTCTCTCTCTCTCTCTCTCTCTCTCTCTCTCTCTCTCTCTCTCTCTCTCTCTCTCTCTCTCTCTCTCTGTATCAGGTGCAATTTGTTGCCCTCATTTGTCATAATGGGTGTGTCAACCAAGTAAGAACTGACAGCAATAAATATATGGATATTTTTAACATCTTCATACTGCGAGTTTTCGAGTTTTCAAGAGCTACAGTGAACAGGTACATACAGTAAAACTATGCATGCTACTTATAATCCATTTGTCAGAAAATCTGTATCAAATAATGTTAGTACTAATTACCTAATTATTAACATGGAATTTTTTTAAACAATCTGAAAATAAAATAATCTGAAAAATGTTAAGGTTGTTGCAGGGTGGATGAAGGTAATCTTTCTTTTTAAGTTTGTGTGTGTGCGCACGCATGTGCATGTTTAATTTAAAAAATAAATAATTACTCAAACAATTTAAATATTCTAAATTGTTTTCACTTATCAATAAAAGAAACTTACACCAAACTATACTGCAAACAGTATTAATGGTCAATGAACTTAAGACTGAACCTGCTAAGCAGTTGTTTTTAGATGCTACACTGTGACGTAAATTGATTTGCAATTAATGCTGTAATTTATACCTATTATGTTGGACTAGTGAAATGTCCTAAGGGCTATTAACTTCTATTAACTACTAGATCCCACGGCCAGTAGATGATTTCTTTAATTTCTACCCTGTATAACTCTACTCTAATATTGACCAATATGACTGTACAACATTGGATACAAGCCAGTATGGCCTTGCTGTTATTTACTATATGACAAACACAGACTGTTACATCAAGAGGAATGTATAGGCAAACATTCTCAATCAGACACTTTTAAAAAAATCACATCCTGTTTTAAGAGAACACAAGTTTCCAATTAAAACCATCTCAATGTGATGCCCTACTTGAGCGAACCACTTGATTTGAAGTCACTTTTTGTTTATTATTTTCAACATTTCTGCATTAAAAAAAAAAAAAATAATAAAAAAAAATAAAAAAATAAAAAAAAAATAAAAAAAATTCTGATATTGGATAATTGAGGTTTCTCATTATCTTATTTAAAATCATCACCAGTATTATTTTCAGCATTTAAAAATTCAAATTTTTTTAGATGGATACACCTGTACATCAATGACTTATATATTTACCTCACATTATCTGGGCATAAAGTGATATATATGCTGATCAGAATAAACAAAACATTAGTTTTATTTTTTTCTTTCTTAAACCCCCAAAACTACATTGGGTGTTATCATTTTTTTCTATAGATTTTTTTGTCTTTAATAATACAAAACAAATAACAGCATTTGGCAAAGTATCCTAAGTCAAGCTATCGACTGACTACACTGTATTTTTTAATTTGACTCGAAGCATCTCAGTTTAATTTACCAAATGATAAATCTACCAGCAAAATGTAAACTTCACTCAGCAAATGTACAGTTTCAGAGAACTGTTGCTATTTTACAGTTTTTTCACTGTTATATGGCATCTGTAAGAGGAAACCCACTGCCACCACATTATTTCCAATTCGCAGCAAGGGATCTTTTATATACACCATTCCAAACAGGAGTACATGTCATGGTCTTTGTTACATCAGTTATGGAGCAGATTAAACGAGACCTAACCCAATGGATCCACCAGGTGGGATTGATCCAACAACCCACACCATGAGTGACTGCTCTGTTGTCTTTAACAAACACACGTACAGGTTAATTAACTGCAGTACAGTGTAATATTACCACCTACAGACAACCACATACTGCACTCTACTAGTACAGTTCATCTAGCAAGCATTAATAAATACGCAGGTCAGCTGTGAAGATGCTAAAATGTATGGACAGTTCACAAGAGCAATTGGTTAGTTGTTAACTGAAGTGAAATCAGGGCAAAAAGGTGCAAGGGCAATGAATGAACTTAGAACTGCAATCGATAATTACAGACGACAGCAAAAATAACCAAGTATGATAGGATTTTTCTTTTCCTACTTTAGAGAAGATAAAAGAAAAGCGTGTTAACATATCTTAAAGCGACTAAAAGGCAACAAATTGAATCAAGGGTACTAAAATGATGTTGTAAACGTAATGATGTACTTAATACATTTTTGTAATCTGTTATAAACGTGTCTGTATGAAATGAAATCAAAATGGGTGAGTAGGGCTGGGGGGATGTTCATACTGTATCAAAAGGACACTTTGTATTACTGAGGTCAAAGAAATCATACAGCAAAAAATTATTCTGCAGTACACAAAATTTGCTGTTTGCTTAAAAAACTATTTAAATTAAAATACCAATAATGTATTAACACACTTTATTAACAGTTAGATCAGTGTTGGAAACATGCCTGCAATTTACTTTTAGTTGAGTAACGACAGTACCATACTAGCATCTTCTTAAGTTTGAGATAAATATTTGTTTATATATAAATGTTCTAGTGTTTTACTTCCAATCTTGTACACTTGAAAACAACAAATAAAAGATAATATACTTTAAATTTTAAATATATCACATTTCTACATTTACAGAAGTTAAATTATACTGCCAATATATGTAACTATGGAAACAGTGTTTCACTTATAGAGTATTAATAAAATCAAGTGATTCACCTATGCATAACAAACACTAATTCTTTAATGTTAATTTTACTGTTAATATTGACATACTGCTACTGGGTGTGAGGTTTTCTTTTCATAACCATGGATCTGTCTAACACGGATATAACGACTGACGAAAATGCTTTCAGCAAGTTGTAAAATAAAGTCTGCTAGCTGAGAATCTCGTACGGATCTGTATCAACCTACTTAGTATAACGAGTGCTTAAGTTTGATTAGAAGCACTAATATACTTATATTAATTAGCCAGGAATAAATGGCCAAATCCACAAAAGATCACTTATTTATTTTAAATATATTAGACAGCAGCCAACCCATGGGCTTTGTCTAAATCAGACTTGGGCATTTTATGGCCCCAGAGCCTTTGTTTGACTCTGACTGGCCTGTGTAAGGTTAATTGGGAATTACAAATTAACCATTGTTTTGACAAATTTGATTGATTTTTGGTAAGGCAACCTCAACTTTTCATTATTTAATCATAACATATACTCTTATCAGTGTGTCAAAACAATGATAATTACTGCTTTTATTAATATTATGCAGAAATGAGTTAAAGCCTTTTTGTCCGGCCCTCCACAATATTGTCTGATTCTAATGTGGCCTCATAGAAAAATATTATTGCCCACACTTGGTCCTCTATAACACACCAACATTAATTTAATGCTATTTATTTTAATCTTGAAATTTACATAGGACAGCAGATCTGGCATACAATGATTTACTGAAGGAAAGAATCACCCACAAAGGTAAAAAGAAGAAACTTTAATTATTGAAGACTATCTGAAAAACATATGAGCACCTCGATAGCCTAGTGGTGAAATCACCCACCCGCCTGAAGCACACTGATCCTTGTCAGGTAACCCTAGGGAATTCAAGGGCAACTGTGTTAGAGTGCATCACTAAATAATAATAATAATAATAATAATAATAATAATAATAATAATAATAATAATAATAATAATAATACATTTGCAATAGAAATTAATATCTCAATTCAATTTTTTTTTTTTTTTAAATCTGAAACATTCTCAACACAAGTTTATAATGAAGAATACTGGCTTTGGAAATATTTTTAATGACAAAAAACTAAACAATGGGTACTGACAAAAGTGACCTCAGACCGACCACATATCAGTGTAGCACTTAAACCAATAATCCACAGCTGCACCTTCAAAAACAAAGAAAAATATTTATTGCCATGTTTATCAATCTGTCATTGTGTATGTTGTAATGCCTATATGAACGATATGTGAAAAACAACATCTCAGTAGCAATTGATTTTTTTTGTCCACAACACATTTATGTAACCATGTGTACAGATACACAATATACATGTATACAATGGCCATTCATTAAGCTGTATACTTAGCACAAGAAAGAACTATTAATAAACCAACAATATCAGATGTAGTCACATAGACTGTAGAAGTAAAATGTACATACTGCCGTTGGCACTAATTAAATAACCATTTTCCGACCTTATTCAAAGCATTAAGAACTTAAGTTAAAAGCGAAATAAATGTCCTGTAGTTAAAACAACTCTTATGTTGATGAATTAAAAAGATATCTGTTCCAATTGCTGACTTTAAATTATAATTTTATATTAGCCATGACATACATCTTGCAAGTTGAAACTACATGAAATGCACCCAATTATGTATTTTAATTTTTAATAAACATAAAAATTACAGGGTATGATTATTTGGACTATTCATAAGTTAACAGTAAAGGCACAGATCCTGTCAAGAAAACCCCACACAATATTGTAGCAACAAACACAAACAGTGAAGAGTGTGATCCTTTGTAAACAAGTCAAAATATTGATTAATACAACCATATCTAAAAACCACCAAACCAAGTTACATGCACATGCAGAGGAATGAATAAACAAATGTTTCACCTTGTTCTAGCTCTGGCACAACACAAAAATATAATAAGATGTCTGAATGAAAATATATTGAACAAAACACTCAAACATATATGCACACACTAGACAATAAGGGCTCCTTAATAGCCTAGTAGTAAATGCACCCGCTTGGCACACAGTTGATCTGAGATCGATTACTGTCAAGTATCCATTAGGAATTTTTCTAATTAAAATGCCAATACTTAACCGTTAATAAGAATGTGTTTTATGTGTCATTTAAAAAACTAAAACGAAAAACACAAGAAAAAAGACTAGATAGTACACAACTGTTCAAATTAATTACTGAAAATCATTTTACAAATATAATAAACAAGCACATCTTCCATTTTCTATATTTTAAAAATCAACAGTCCAAAATATTACTAAGCGTAACACTAGAATTTCCCAATCTTTCTTAGCTTTGAAGTTCAATAACCAGTCAGTCGATGTTACCATTCAATGAACACATTCTTTACACTGACCATTAGGTAGATGTACTAAATCAACAGAACTAAGCAAAAGGTAAAAACCATTTCATCAAAGGATAAAAAGCTATTATTATTGTGGTCAGTGCTGTGTACCTCATGTGTGTTGCTGGATATAGCATGGTGTACTACTAGCAGTTAGTCACAGCTGAGCGAGATTAATGAGTCAATAAAACCTGGAATTCAGATACAAGAAGCAACAGACTTTTACTCTTGATACTAACTGCTGCATCAAAGATGTGGCATGTGCTATCCTGTTTGTGGGATGTGCAAACAAACAATCCCTTGCTAATAGGAAAAAGCAGCCTATGTGGTAGCAGCAGGTTTCTTTTCTCATTATCAGTGTCATCCATAACCTTATGTCTGATGCCATATAACTATAAATAATGTGTTATGGGAAGGCTGAAACACAAAACAGTGATGTATCAAAACAATGTCACCATATTTATTAGTAAGAAATGGCCCACGATGAACTGGAATAAGTGTGAAATGACAAGTACACATAAAAATATGGGTTATATGACTAATATTAACTGGATTTAGGATGAAATACCCAGGAGGAAACCAATAAGGTAAATTGCTATATAGGAAAATAACCTGGGGCCTTATTCACAAAAGGGTGTAAAATTATGTTCGAAACGTAGTACTAAGTCTACATCTAATCACTGGTCCATGATATCACACACTACTTTTAGTCAATGACCAGAGGTAAAGTTGTTATGTGTGAAGCGTAACTTTACACTTGTTTGTGAATAAGGCCCCTGGAACCTAAACAAGACATAGTTCAAAGGTTTTGTGTGTTGAGATCATGGTAACCTATCAGAAACTAACTTTGTTGATAGATCATGGAAACAATACCAAATCAGCGTAAAACATCCCATTGACTCTGCCTAATGCAGAGATTTAGTTATTGATTGCGATTATGGTTTTGTTATCACATGGAAGATACAAATTTAAAAAATATATTTTAAAGTCCACACCAGTTGTTACACACAATAAGTCCACACCAATTGTTACAAACAATTTGGTTCCATGGTTTTTTCCAACATGGTACTAATTAAAAAGAAAATGTTTCTAGTTAGGACATAAAAACACTTCTAAAATGTGTTTTGTTTTGTATCCGTGGATTAAAAAACAACTTTATTTAAAATTAAAAATCATATATTTTATATAATCCTAAACTTAAACTTAGTTAAAGCTCATTTGTTTTATGTAATCACCTGTTATTCAAGTATTTGGATTTTGTTGACTATTAACTTTACCACCAAAATATTATTGTTTGTCATCCATACTGAAATTATCTAGTCAAATAATCATAGTTCATGTTTAATTCATGCAGCAACATCAATCGTTAGTCAAACAATAATGTACCTAAGCCATACAACACTTTACTTTGTCTAGATATTTCACACACAGTGTGTTTCATCACCATAATGCTAAAGGCAAAAAGATTACAGTATTATGACATAAAGCATTAAACCGGATTCAGCTACCAGGAAGGGAAATACATACAGCCACGCCATGCACCTATTATTACAGATGACTGCAGACAGCAACCTAGTTAAAATATAGATCGTAACCAGCTAGGTATGAAAGGCAAGATACATTAATCATTGTCCTTTTAGCCCAAAACTTGCAGACACTTAAAGCCATATTTTAGAAACGCCTCATTAAACTTGCAATTCAGGCGTGTAATTCAGGTTACTTGTGTTACTGGTCGAGGCAAATTGTTCATTACATATAATCATACACTGGTCATTTACTGAACTAATGTTGTTCAGTACTGTGTTGTGACATGCTAAAAATATCACAGATCATTACACCATTCTGAATCACTGATAATCAAGGATTTATTTTTAAATTTAGCTCCACTATTTTGCTAATCAAAATGATGAAAAAAATTAATGTGAAAACAGAAAAACTGTAAAAACAAATCCCATAAGTTGATAATTTTCAATTTGGTGAAAATAACATACGACAATTATACTATTTTCCCTATAAAGTATAAAGTATTTAACAATCTTGTTCAGCTCAAGGACAGGGAAACACATTAGTGTTCACATACACTCAAGTTTTGGATAGAGCTCAAATAATTATGTGTAATATAATTATAGATGTATGTAATTAGTAACCACAATAACATACAACACAAACAATGAGTAAGCATTAGCAATATCTAGTGTATTGATCTATTCAACCATAACCAAATGCTAAACTACCATTTAGTCTATGAGAATTCCACCACATAATTAGTGTTTTGAATTAAAAAACGTGCAGAAAACAAATCGGCTGGTAACACCTGGGCCTTGTAACTGTAAGCATCTGCAACACTTATGTCTGACAAAGACAAAATTTACTGATCTAAATCAGGAAAGTATTTAAAATGATGACTGTAAATGAGCATTTAGATCACCATGATCAAAACACACCCAAAAATGTACCCCTTTATGCACACTGGTATAAAATTGCAGTTTTAACTCAGTTAATGTGGTCTACGTTTGACACAAGTGTTACAAGGCCCTGATACATATATGCAGTAATGGATTATTTTGATAAGTTTACTTTAGAAAATGTATAACCTGTGAAGAGCTATATCTCCCCTAATAAACTGCAATAACCAGTGGAGAAATATAAGGGTGTTTAATGCGTTCCATGATCTTTCCCTAAGTGCATTTCAATTACACACATATGACATATAGGAAGAAAACATATATTTACACTTTGGCTGCTCTGCATGTACTCAACAAATTAAAAATGCTTTTAAAAGTTTAGATGATTTAAGCGATTGCCCAATGGATTTGTAATCTGTTTAGGTTTTTTTTAGATGTATCAACTAAGCACCTAATCCTTTCACAATGCTTCAGCTATACATTAAATAACAGCCCTGTCTATATCCATGTAACACAGGGGAATGGGTTTTATCTTTTAATTTAATAACAGGAATGAGAACAATAATAAACAACAGTGATTAAGACTGATCTGACTGCAGACAAGTGGGTGCCTTGTGCCACTGGATCATGTTTCAAATTATCCTGTAACACATTAATGATACTGATTAAAAACTGACCAGTCTTATTACTTCTCCCAAAACAATTTTTTTAATCTGACATGCAACCACATGAAACACAATTATTTAGCCATGTCATCTACAGATGATTAGTATCACACCTCTACCAACAACAACTGTGCAGTGATGAAAAAGCCTAGTCCTAATCACATTGCCAGAATAAAGCCTGAAAAATGTGGTAAATAAACACACTGGGCAGAATGTGTAATCAATTTATCTGATTAGAGAATATAATCAATAGAAGCTCAAGTTCGGTTGTGTGGAACAGATTTAGCCACACCGAATCTAGAATCATATCCTACATGTTACATGCGTGTATTTACATGACAAATCTACCATCGTCTGCATTTGCCTTAAGGAAGTTGGTACACAGGAAATATACTCTCTTTGTGTATACACATGCATTAATTATAAATGGTTATGATCTTTGTGTGCACAAAACAAAAGCCTTGCTTTATACCTAACATATATATTACAAACAATAGATTAGTCTAGCTGTTACCGGAGCACTGTGTAACACCATCAAGACTATTGATTTACTAGCCTTTGTGTGTCAGATAGACACATTTCACCATTGTAATAGTGGAAACCAGTTACGTTTTTTTTTTTTAATTAATACCAACAGGTCTTTTACAAGTATTTTGTCTCAGATAGGACAGCATGCAATATCAGTACATAAATTTTCAAATATAAGTATCCAAGCAGAATAAATGCCAATTTAAAAAATTCACTAAAACCATTCTACATTTCTTAAATTCAGTACTTGTTTCTTTTGTGTTAATTAAAATAATAAACAGTGAGATGAAAACAGTATTACATACTGCTACAAGTTATGCCAAATTAAACAAATAACAACAACAACAATTATTATAATAATAAAGAAAAATAATAACTGCATTGATTGTTTAATATTTTATGGTCCAGCCTAGATATTTAAGTACACTTTGGGGTGGGGGATTTAACATTAACTCCATAACAGTAAATGTAATTAACTGTTTGTCATGCCCGTGGACTCAAGAGGTGCACTTGACATACTATCTTTGTTTACAAGTGGGACACAAAGCTGAGCCAGGGTGTAAGCAAACATCTCCAGCAGTAAGGCAAAACAGGCTGGGCTTTTTCTCCTCAAAATAGCCAAACTGTGAAGCAACTTAACGAAAAGACCATGTATAATGTAAACACATACAAAGATGTAACACAAGTATAGACTAAGCTATTGCATAGTTGCCTATTTGATTATAAATAAGAAGTGCTGAAAATATCTAACAGAATGTCACTTGCAGTATACTCTTGCAAAAATATTAAGTGACAAAAGGCTCATCATAACAACAGACAATCTAGTCAGAGCTTTCCCCAGGGTTGTTTTTATTGGCTAAGGAGATAATAACTCAAGAATACATCAATAATTTTACTATTTTGAACATGAGCAAAATGCCTTTTTCATTACTGGATGGTCATTCTCATTATAAATTCAAAACAGCTTGCAACAATATGCAAACCAGTCAAATTTCATACAGTATTTTGGAAGTTCACTATATATACATAGAATAATATAATTTAAAAAAAGCAAAAAAACAAAAACAAAAAATAAGCAAAAACAAAAAGCATGGTTATTAATTAAATGGCCTAGTCACATGACAAATTTGCTGCAATTTTTTTTTTAATCCAGAATTTCCATACATTTAAATTAGAATAAATGATTGTATCACTCGTTTCTAGCATCTGAAAAGTAAAACAAATTTATTATCTATCAATTCTAAATTTGCCCACACAGGAAGTTGGTCACACTGGACAATTTGGCGAATGGCAGTTTTGATCTTCTTAGACAATCTGATGCTTTATATAATTATGTTTTGCTTGAATTAAAATGTTCTAGTAAAGAGGTCCATGGTGGCACTGTGAAAGGTATCTCTGATACACACAACATCCATCACACATGGGTTATGACTTATCGTACATGCAAATATCTTTTGAGAAAAAAAATATACCGCAAAAATTGCGAACATGCTGATAGCAACACAAATTTAATTACACACTAACTTATTACTGGTATGGTCATAATGCCCATACATGCTGCAAAGTGGCATCTTCTACGCGCAGTACAACAGCATAGTACAGGAAACATTAATCTTACATATTCCCCTTACATCATGAACAATCACTAAAGTGCAAATATGGCAGTAGTACATTGTAAAGTGCCTACACTGCCTACTAGTTTTCATAAATAAACCTTATTTGTCTTTGATTCATGTTTGTGCTTCTATCGATAATGTGTCTTGTTGGAAATACATACAACAATGATGTCACGTGGATAGCATGGTGATAATTTCCAAGTGTTAATGTATGCCTATACATAAAACTGTCACTATAAGGGCTTTAGTAAGTATCGTTTGTTTTTATTTCATTAATGGTCTTGGGAGACGCAGTCGCGAAAATAATTCTTCGCGAAAACGTAAATGAAAGCTAGATCACGGTATGTATTAGCCATGAAAGCATGTTCAAATTCAGAACTATTTTGAGTTCATGAACCAAGAGCAGTGATTTGAATAGCAAATGCAACCTCCCCCCACAATATCTGCTCCACCACCGTATTTGTTGGGTTTTGATAAATGCCTAAAAGACAACACCCTGTCGATAAATAAATACAAATGCTAGTATGACTTCAGACAGTTTAAATCTTCCGAATTTAATTTTAAAATTTGTAAGGAAATTCATAAGCAAGAATAAATACTAATAACTAAAAACAAAAATATTCTAAATAGTGAATTACAGTACACTACTTCCCAAACATCACAAAAATAGGAAATGGAAGATAGATCATAGAAATGAAGGCGAGGTCCACATTTTTTATTATTTATTTATTTTTAAAGAAAAGAGATTGTTGTTTTCCACTCTATGTATTTTAAAATGTAGTATATATTCGAAACGTTACTAGGCATATATA
>JAUTBW010171557.1:0-12541 GCA_032361425.1 Peltospira smaragdina | reverse complement strand
TAAATTAATATGTTAATAAATTTGTGCATCTGAGCATTGTCAGAAATATGGAAAATACTGTGGTTAAAGTATATGTTGCTGAAATTGTTAACAAGGTCCTGTCTAAAATTCATTATTGGTATGTCTGTGCATTATAAAGATTATAGAACCTACTGTGGTTGGAGTATTTGTTGTTTAACTTGTTGACAATGTCTTGTCTCTGAGTAGTTGGAGTCTGCCCGTCCAGACGAACAAACTCGTAGCCATCTTTGATACAGAATCTCTCCAGTATGTCTAAGGTCTGCAAAGTTAAAAGAAAAATCCATGGGTCTGGATGTCCACAGGACTTCATTTTTAATTGTACAAGCATATTTATGTATAACAAACCTCACAATGTTAAAATGAATAAAAAAAATTGTGTAAACCAGCACATGGATTAAATATATTTGCATCAATCTTCAAACGAAATGGTATGGTATTAAAATGTAATTCTATTTAATTTCAAATGCAGGTCTAAAGGATTTCAAATATTATAGGAAACACCTTTTAAGACAGAGAATTCATTAAAAACAAGTCTACAATAATCATGCTACTTGGAATTTCAGTTCCATTGTACTGACACTATGGAAAATAATGTTTCTCTGAAATTCTAGGACCTACAATTATGTCTGTTTATTTATGGAACTTGCATATAATGGACTGTATGATAACACATTTAAAATCCTAGATGAAAACCATATAATAAAATAATAATAATAATAATAATAATAATAATAATAATAATAATAATAAAATAAATAAAATAATAATAATAATAATAATAATAATAATAATAATAATAATAATAATAATAATATTAAGTTTTATTATTTGGTGTTTTTTTAACATTATACATACATCTTTTTTTATATCCTTTTTCTATAACCGAAAAACAATAGAATAATGATTGTTTCAAACAGATAAATGTCAAGTATCCAGAAGAATGTTATGGTCTGTAATTTGTTTTTCCAATACTTTTCTGTGACTGTAGGAGTAATTTTCTCTTAAATGATACTTCTCTACAGCACTCGTTAAGTTACACACAAAAACAAAATATTCAAAGAGAAATATTTTATTTAGTGGAAATAATTTGCATTAGGTATATAGACCATTCTGATAACAGTTTGCAAAGTGATGACATTCACCTTTGTGTGATTGGAGACCAGCACAGTTTTCTCTCCACTGGAGTGGATGTTCTTGAGCAGAACAGACAAAACAGCCAGTTTTCCAGAATCTTCAATTGCTAACATGTCAGTGCAGTAGTCATCCGGGTAGAGTGTGTGAAGTCCTGAATACACATTTTCCTATCACAAATATAAATAATTATTTTTAACAAAGTATATTACACTACTTTATTTTAAATTATTAAGCTAATTATGTGAAAATGGTAGCAAGAGACTGAGTGAGTTAACCATATACATATAGTAAGTATACCCATAAGCTGCAGATGGATGTAGGATCAATCTCTCTTGCTGCGACACTACAGAAGTAACTTGCTGTACCGACTGACCTGTTTTGTTTCAGAGTGCTTCATAACTGATGTAAAACAATGCTATATGTGTACTCACCAGTCTAATTTTAGATCTATAATAATTTAAACATAAGCAAAAAAGCTACTGAATATAAAACAACTGGTGAGGTGTGTCCAGGACAGCAAGCAAATGTACACACATATTTAAACAAACCCCAAAACCATCCACTGCTTTCGATGGACTAGTGGTTAATCCATTCACCATAAGGCCGGTAGGTACTAGGTTCATATCCCAGTACCAGCTACTACCTAGAGTGAGCTTTTATGGACTTTTAGGTAGGTGTGACGTCATTACACCTTTTTCTCTCACAAACATCTAACAGGTTTACTACAAATTACAAATCAACTGTTCTGGACAGTTATATTAGGCTTTTGAAGTGTATGACCAAGAGAGGCATGTGTTATAATAAATCAACCTGATCTGACTATCCATAAAACAACAGATTATGTGTGTACCTAATAATAATAATAATGCAAATATTTACCATCTTTGCTTCTTGAAATTTAAATCCGTGTTTAATTATGACGTAACATTTATATCCCATGTACATGCAGTGTCTTTTGATTTTATTGAATATATACCAACTTTAAATACATAACTTTAATCACAAATACCAAATACACACCTTGCCATTCTCACCACTGCTGTTCCTGGCTGCAGCAGCTTTCTGCAGCACAAGTACAGGGTGGTTACAGAGCTGTTTGAGCGCTCCGATACACACGAGGTGGGGAGCACCGTCCGCGCCAGAACACAGACAGCTGCGTACCACCTGACTCTGTAGAGTTCTCCGGTACAGCTGCAGCTGCAGCTCACTTGGCCTGCAGAACAGCACCAGCTCAACTACAGCATGCAGAACACAATCAACAAACTAGAGGTTTTTATGTAAATTTAAAAAATATTTAATAACATATTAAAGTACTGGAAATATTTTTGTGAGAAGAAAATGAGTTTGTTACTGATTGGTACAAACATCTGTGTAAAATGTTTTTTTCTGAATGGATGCAACTTTTAGCTACTCTTCATTTGTGTATGTGTGCATTCTGATACACTAAGTGACAGCCTGAAAACTAAATATGATGTTTAAATTTTCTTTTCCACAATTTACAGTTCAGTGTATTCACAAAAAACCCAAAAACATTTTAATTTGTATTTGACATATAACAGCTTAATCCCCAGTGTGTCTAAATTTTAAATAGCAGTGGGGGTGGGATATGAACACAGTCCAAAGATGAAACAACAAATACTTCTAAGACATGGCCCACCTTTGGGAGGCAGGTATTTGTTGTTGATGTCCTGTGTGCGCCTCAGAATGAATGCCTTTGTCAGTTTCGTCAGTTCTGCCCCACGCTGCTGACCAAGAGTAATCACCTCCTGACTTGCTCCAGGCTGGCGTGCAGCCACAATTGGTTCTTCATACACACGCCGAAACGAGGCACTCGAACCTGGGGAAATAACAGTTATCTTAGATCAAGAAGTATAATAGAAATTTGCCATAAACTAATTATTTTAATATGCAATGAGTTTCAAGTGGTTGGTCTTGGAATTAAGCTACTATATTGTTATCTAAAACATTGGTACAAGTTTATTTTGGCTATATGCCTATTTGGGTTTTATCTAAGTTTTATACTTATATCAATTTAAAATTAGTCTGACTAAATTTATATTCAGAATCACAGTCTCAGCATAATATACATTTTGTTGATCATTTTGGTTACACTTAGGCCTGTTAAAGTTCCAGTGATTTACATTTATCTTACCCAAAATTCCTGGATTACAGAATTCAATGATAGAAAAGAATTCCTTGAGATCATTTTGAATTGGTGTGCCAGTCAGAACAATTCTCTTGGTGATGGCCAAGTTCCCAATTATCTGTACACATAAATAAACAAAATATTCTAAGATTTTATGTAACTCAGTATATTTTGCACTTATTTTTAGTCATTATAACAGGTTTAGCATTTTATACTGTATTCAGTGATATGTTTTACTAGTAAACTGATTGGGTGTACATGTGTGCATGCATGTTTGTATAGATGGATAGTTAAAGGATGGGTGACTGACATGCATGCTCTTATTTATGAAATTTCCTCTTTTGTTTTTAAATTACTATCGGCTTACAGAACCGTATATTATTTCAAACATAATGTAATTAAGACATATTATCTTTTAGTGATGAGGACCAAACATTATTTTAAAAATAAATTTGATTCAAAACTCACAGCTGTGGTCTTTATTGCTGAGTTTTTTAGACGATGCCCTTCATCACACACCACAATATCAAAATTCACTGACTTCAAAATCTCAGATGATCTGACAAACATTTCATAGGAAATAACCAATACAGGATAGATGGCAGTTTTGACGTACGCCTAAAAATAAAAAATATATAAATAAATCTTAAAACACGAATAAATATATATATTTTTTTAATCAGAATAAAAATACAATGATGTACGCTTATAACAAAGTGCAAGGGACGTATGCTTATAACAAAGTGAAAGGGACGTATGCTTATAACAAAGTGCAAGGGACGTATGCTTATAACAAAGTGCAAGGGACGTATGCTTATAACAAAGTGAAAGGGACGTATGCTTATAACAAAGTACAAGGGACCGGCAATATTAGTTCATTATAACAGTAGTTGGTTATATACATACTAATAATATAGAGAAAACGCAAATTTACGAACAGTTCATTATAACCAGTCCTTCCTTATAAGCGTGTGCATTGTAAGTTATATCAATCATGGAAAAACTATTTTCAGCAGTAGGGTTTTTTATATTATTGCTAACATCAAGAGAGTTCTTTCCTGCTATTTCAGAGGTCAGTATTTATTAAAAGATTAATGAATAACTTTGAGCACAAAAATAATATTAAAAAGGCCAAGTTAACTCTTGAATGATAAGTATCAAATGTAGTAGTTAATTTGTCATTAATTTAATCTATCTAAATCTAAACAACAAAATATTCATAATCAAAATGCATATCTCTGTACAAGATGCTTAAATGCCTAATGAAAAGTGATAAATGAACAACACAATCATGACAAAAATATTCTAAATGTGATAGTATTGTTGTTGTTTTTTCACCTCAACTCTGTTGTCAGAACAAACACCAAACACAGCCAGTCTTTCAGATCCAAGCCACTTTCTAAACTCAGCAAGCCAGTTCTGAAAACATACACAGTTTATAGTGATGTCCAGTTCTGCTGGAGAAATACTTTTTACTTTCAGTTTACCAGTATACTTTAGGGCTTATTCAAACACTTGCATCTTGATCAAAGTAATATAAAAAAATTACCCCATAGAGACGGGTTATAATGAGTTGTGTTATTCCTTTTGTGAAGTAAAGTGAATGGGTAATTATGGTGATTTGCATCTCATTGTTTCTAGCTAACAAACGTAAGTAATGTCTTTAAAATGTTTTAATATTTCGTCAGTAATATTAACAAAACTATTTTAGCATTTGTTAAGTTACTTTAAAATATTCATCCATTTCTAAATATTTTATGTTATTTAATTTTTTTTCTTGGATGTACATGGTAAAAGTTGCAATCGATTTCATTTGTGACGTGGTAATTATTTGCTTTCTGAGAAATTGTCTATGGAGATAAAGCCTGCATTGTTTAACTAGGTCATGGGGCTTAGCTGCTAACAGAGAGCGATTCTCTATGGGGTAATGAGTTAATTGTCTTTTTTTCTCTCTTTTTTTGTAATTGACCCAAGTGGAACCTACCGAGATTGGTGTCAGCGCGCACTATCAGCTGCAGTTTGTTGTCGACCGGCTTAAGGTGCAGGTTCCCGACTCCACGCTCAGTCCACTTACTGTCCTTCTGGTAAAACAGCTTACACCTGGAGGAACAATTTGCAGTTTTATGTCAATGCACCACCCACGATAAAGTGTCTTAATAGTCAACACAGATAAATAGTGCACAATGGTATTTGTAATCACAGAATTAATGTAAAAGTTACCTTGATTATGATACTATTAAAATCAACCAACAAATGATTCAGATTTTACCTCTGTATGACTTTTCAAGTACGAAATCCCCACCTGGTTGGAAGCTAACATTTTGTGCAGGGGCATCGGTCATTGTTCTTCATATTGTCTACCGAGTATGAAAAATTTGATTCATAACATAGAATTATTCTGCTACCAAGGTCAATACCTGTCCATTTTCATTACAAACAATTGATGGAAAATAGACCAAGCACCAGTATCGGCTCAAATTTTATTGTTGACCTGCTAAACATGCAAAATTTTATAATTATATCTATATATACAAGTCGTATAATGCAAATCTCTTATTTCACTTTTATCTGATAGAATTAAAGAAATCTATACCCTTTCAGTTTTGCTTTGACTTTATTTATGGAGTTCAGTGTGTGTAATGTTATATACCTGTTTCTGTAAATTTCTCCTTCCTCTTTGATCTCCTTGATCTCGGGTTCCGGGGGGACATACTCCTCATTGTCATCCTCTGCAAGCAGAAACACCAAAACAACATCAACATAAAGAAAAATCTTCATTCAATCACATATATAACACTTTTTATAGGATCCATGATACCAGATATACAATCAACCCATGGCATAACATCCAACAATCACTACTTTCACCCAAGTCACGGGTTAAACATATTTTTTACTTTTTCAATTATCTTTAAAATTACAAATGTATTAAATACATGTATTAGAAGTTAAAAAAATATATTAAAAATGTCATTCAAACAATTATGGCTCTATCTGTAACTTTGGGTGGTTATTTTTTTTACAGTAAAAGTTCACTCTTTTTGCCAGTTGTAATTGAAAAACAGACAGACATTCAATAACTTCTGTGGCATGCACCCTGACTAAACAGGTGTAGTTATGGTCACTATTTGGACAAAGGATGTGCTACAAACTTACTTCCTGCTTGTGAATCACTCGAGGTAGTTGTCTGTGGCACCTGAGATGCGAAGGAAAACGCTGGTTTCAAGTCAGTTGTGTTTGTCTTGAAGCTGAATCCGGGAAACGAGTTCGTGCTACCCAACGAGCCAATTCCATTTGAGGAACTCAGACCAATACCAATACCAGAACTCACACTCTGTGTACCGATACCAGAACTCACACTCTGTGTACCGATACCAGAACTCACACTCTGTGTACCAGAACTTAGACTTTGTGTACCAGAACTCAGATTTTGTGAACCAGAACTCAGACTTTGTGAACCAGAACTCAGACACTGTGTACCAGAACTCAGACTTTGTGTACCAGAACTCAGACTCTGAGTACCAAACGCACTCACTGCAGGACTACCTGATGATGACGTTCCAAACTGAAAACCACTGAATATTTTTGCTGTAAGAGAAAAAACATAGAAGTCAACATCGCATTTCGGCATTAGACAAAAGTCTTCACGTAGTGAAAAAGCCCTGGGCCCGCGCTCATAACACTTTTTTCAGTCTCAATCTCTAATAGAGTTTGCACTCTGACTCCGGCGTTTGAGTCGGGACTTTGCTGAGTTTGAGTTTGAGATTATTTTCGTGCTTATAGAACTACTTAAGTCATACATAGATACCACAAAGCAACACAATGGCTATGGCTTTATTAATCTTCTGAATTGTTGCAGTGCATTTTAGTACTGGAATTTACTGTCTTAAATCTTACAAAAACAAGTTCTAAATTCAACTTTAAATGTAAGTTCCGCATTTTTAAGTACTTGCAATATGTCACCATTAACAGCTACTGTCATATAATAACTATACAGCAGAAGATAAACTGCATTTGATATTATACATGTATAAACACTCATATCTGGTGGCACGCTGCATTCCACAATACTGAAATTTTACAATAAGATCTGGGGCCTTGCTCATAAACCTTAAATTCTAGACTAAGACCAGACTTTAATGTCATTCAATAGCATTATGTTAAAGTCTGGACTCTCATTGAAGTGCAGACATTAAGGTTTATTGGAATGGGGCATGGAAAACTATTGGGGAAACAAATTTATCACAAATGATACATTTATAATTTTTATAAATGATGAAGAAACTTTGAAACTTTATAATCAATTTGAAATAATAATAAAATGACCGTTTGTAATACTACAGCATTGAGATAAAACTATACAATCAGATGTCTAGAAGCTAACTAAACCACAGCTGGCTAGAGATAAGTCGGACAATGTGTATAAAACAAAATAACTACAGTCAATTTTTAATGCAAGGCTTTTTGAGGCCATCAAGGCCAAAAGTTTGTATTACACAGGAAGTACGCGTATTTGCCTATCGGGGTATTCAAGAAATTATATTATTGGACACATTACAAGAACAACAAACTCAATAACTGTCACTGTTTACCAAACCCATCTACAGAATATTGGCTAATCATATCATCATGCCCTCTATAGCATCTTAATAATTTATTCCTACCTTTTTTCTCCTCTTTCTTTTCTTCAACTTTCACCTCAACCTCCTGGGAAGTACTAATTTGCTTCTTTAAGTCTATCACAGTACCAGTAGTTGGTTCCTTCTCCGACTTCTCAATTTCTGCCAAATGTTTCTCATAATCACTAAAAACGGGAGTCAAAATGCAAAAAGGATTTTTCTCTACGTGTTGCTTTATCCATGCCACAACACTCTCATTCAGATTCTTCAAGTCCTGGAAGTACTGCGAGCTTTTCTTCTTGCTGGAGTCCTGTCCGTTCACGTCATCTTTGCTTTTTGGAAATGATACACTGTTTGATGTCTGGTCCAGTGTTGTTGGTGTAGCTGCAGTATTTGCTGATGGGTTCGGTTTCAAAGCAAAACCCGTAAATCCAGAGAATAGGTTGGGTTTTTCACCCTGTTGAAATAAACGTTATTTTAATAATACTTTTTCCCCACTGTTATTATTATTATTATTAGTAGTAGTAGTATCATTTTACTGTAAGTCATTTTTAATTCATTAATAAATTACGAAAATATTTTTAATTGTAACAAACTGACCAGATCTTAAATTATCTTATTGCCAACTTTTAGTTGTAAGAACAAAAAACAAAAAACAAGAAACAATCAAAAGATCTTGGTCAAAAGATGACTGTATTAAATACTTGTATTACAAAAAAAAAAATAATAATAATAATAATATATATACACACACACACACACACACACACACATACGCTGTCAATTCCTCTTCGCTTTGCTTTCTTGAACTGACGGTTACTAATAACATCCTTTGAAGCTTGCTGGAAAACACCAGCCTAAATATAATTAAAAAAAACAATTAAACATCAAAAATAATATGAACACATTAAATGGAATACCGAATATCGCTGTGTATAACTATAAGCCAACTTTTCAGCTCTACTGTAATTCCCTGTAATTTGAATGGTTTAAATACCTATGAAACACAAATATAGTCCATTGAAATATCTACTTTCTATCAGTAATGATGACTTAGTTGGGGTCGGCTTATACGTGGTACCAGTCCTTTTCTACCAGATTTAAAGAGGTAAACCAAGGGGTTGGCTTATACACGAAGTCGGCTTATACACAGCGATATATGGTATATTATTATCCAACAAATAAATAAATTTAAACAAGTTAAAAATGTCTGATTACATCTGCAGTGACAAGAAATTGAGAAATTAAATCTGCATTGACCAGAAAGACTAGAAATTAGATTAGAATGGCAATTTCTTCTCCACATGTTAGGAAATGTATGAAATACATTGAATTACTGGTATCAATATCTGTGCCCAAACTCTATAGTATGAACATCAATTTATAATGAAAAGAAAAACTCTTGAAGCAACAATTACGTCTTCTGGTTCTTCTTCTTCGTCCCAGTTTCTGTCAGTCAAATATGTCTGTGCTGTCCTTTTAGCCATAGTGATAACCTACAAAACATTTAAATATTATTCCAAGTAGTCTAAGTTATCCAATACTAAATATATTTTTGGTTTAGAATATCAGTGTTTATGCATATATACTCTATAAGCTGGTCTAATAGTCCATTTTCCAGATGCTGAAATTTAAACGAATTTCAAAGTTGGGTACATATTACATAGTGGTTTCATGTCATTTTGTGTCCAGAATCAGGCATGTAGGACACCCAAACTTCTTTTCTACGCCTATGTAGATAACATCAAATGACTTTTGCATGGAAGCTAGTAAGTGTAGCATGGACAATGAAAAGTTCAAGTAGGATTTCAACTGTTTTTTTACATTTGATTAGCACCATACCAATTGACTTACTTAGAAGGATTGAATATGGATTCACCATAAAGACGAAGATTTACAGTCCAATTCAGTAAAAAAAAAAAAAATGTAAAAAAAAAATTCTCCAAACACCTTGGAAGTACAAATTAAACTAACAGGCTCCAGTATAAAAATCCTTTATGTATTTTTGGTTAAAATAATTTATAACACAAATTATACTAATAGGTTCCTGTATAAAAATTTCCATCACAAATTTGGCTGCATTCCAAACAATTTTGCTTGAAATGAAATTACTGTTGAAATAATAAATGTCACCTGATTTGTTAACTCTGACTGTGCACAAAGCAGGTTTCGAGTTATTCTATTAAAAAATACAAAATCCTTACGGTGCTGTCCGGTGTATTGGCACACCTAAGAATTCAAAGATTGTTTTGGCAGTTAATTTCTATTTTAATATTTTTAGAAATAGTTTGCATCTTATTCTGAAATACAATGGTAATTTGGTAAACATTTCTAGTAAAGAAACAGTTAATTTTCTTTAACAAATGTCAGTGCTCCAGATAAGCTGCGTATTTGCGTATTTTATGCATATAAAATGGTTAAATACGCAATTGTTTTTATTGTCGGTAAACAAAAGTATCGGGCACAAAAGGAACATTTCGCTACATTCCGCTATGCTTACAATGTATGAGGTGTTCCGAATAACTTACAACGAAAACCGAACTGAGAGTGAGGTACCTAAAAATACTGAAACGTACCAAAATGGAGCTTCAAATTACCATTATTGGACATTCATAACTGTTAATTTTGATCACACATCCATTTACTTTGTTTTCAGGATAAATGTTCAAAGTAGCCAAGTTCCCTATAATATTATAATGCAGAATTTACAGAAGTAAAACCCTATAAAATTTATATTGTAGTCTAAAACGTCAATGAAATAGCAATAATGTTGTTGTATTTGTCAAATTTGCACATGCACATTCATGTGTTTGAACCTATTTATTTACGTACACTATTAATTATAGTAATAAAGTATAACAAAATGCCTATGTATTGGAATATTTTCACTTAAATTCAATAAATTTTAAAATGGGAAGTGAAAAAAAATTGGGATCAAATTTCACTCAATTATTTTCAAAACAGGGAGTGAAATACCAGCATGTCTAAAAATTATCTGGAGCACTGCAAATGTACTCGCCACCCCCCACCCCTCGCTACTTTGTACAAGTTTTCCATGTCCGGTGATTCGGCGCACTAGTAATAACGCTATAGTCCACAGCCGACTTGACTTTGTTATGGTAGTCAGTGAATATCAAAATGCTAACACTTTCATTCTAGAATTGTTTCGGTACACTTTTTACATTTAAAGGTTTTATTAACATAATATGATGGGTTTATTATGCATGACGACAGTTCTCAAAATAGCAGACGCCAAGTTTTTTAAAACAACCGGTCTCCATGAAATGCTATTTTATGTGCATTTATAACAAAAACAAGTAATTAATTTACTATTTAAATTTTTTAACAAAATATAATTTAAAATTTTATCCACAAAATGTTTAAGGACTGATTTTTAGAAATTATTAATATTAATGAGACTGACCTACATTACGATTGGTAAAACCCCAACAAGTTATTATCACATTTAATTTTAATATCTTATTAAAATCAATTTTATAAGACAACCTCCTGTTTATGGGTATGCAAAAATCGACTGCGCCGATTCACGAGATGTGCCAAATCACTGGACATGGCTGTAATTATATTTACCTTATATTGCTGAAAACAGATATGTCTGTTATATCCATGTCCTAATTTGTATTTTGATAAATGGTGATATGTAAATTGTGAAAACTATGCATGCATGAAAATGGATAAAAAACCACAATGTTTTTCAAGTATGTAACGTCCAATTAAAAAAACTATAAATCTAAACAAAATAAATGAAGAAAATAATAAAACTACAGGATTTAAATTTGCGACAGGAATTTAGGGGTTTAGACTTCGACATATTAGGCCTAGACCCTATTTGTTAGTCGAAGTTTATCTTGATGAACTAGGGTGAGCATTGATGGGGAAATAATTTCTATCACATGAATGGAACTCTTTGCACATTAAAAGGTTCAATAATACAGTTAAACTTAATTTGCCAGAATTCCAGCCATCAATGATCAAGGATAAGGTTACAACTAGCCTACAAGCCGTAACAAGGTAAAAATAAAAATGGCTATTTATTATAATTGCATTTTAAACTATTATATATGGAAATAAAGTTACTATGAAAATCTATATTTACTACGTAGAAAAAGAAGACGAGGATATCATCACTCCATCAGTGTATATTGCCGACCATACAAGTGTCGCAAACTGTGAGTGCGAGTCGAGTGTGACGAAATCAATTTTAACTGGATAACCTAACTGATCAAAAGAAATTATCTAATATTATAAAACTCCAAAATATATAGAGAAATCAGAAAATACTACCTTACTTCAACAAAATCTGTCTAATTACTGCAACATGTGACTAAGAAAAGTTAATTTTGCTTTTTCATGAAACATGACAACTATCCATAACTGTCAGGTGCACATGGTTTCCGCCATTTTAGTTTCCTAGTAGAAAGAGAACTTTGATGCAAATGAAATTCCAACGCTGATAATATTTAAATGAAATTCCAACGCTGATAATATTTAAATGTATAGCATGCCTATAATATTAACGTAAGTACAACAACAACAACAACAACAACATAATAATAATAATAATAATAATAATAATAATAATAATAATAATAATAATAAT
>JAUTBW010171446.1:0-12541 GCA_032361425.1 Peltospira smaragdina | reverse complement strand
AATCTTCAAAATGGTTTTACACGGTGAAAGAATACAACTTTTAAAAGTAACTCTGCCGTTTCAAATTAGGTAATGTCGGTAATAACTGACAGATTATTTCTGTGTAAGGAGATATAACTAGGAGTATACAGTAAGTCTGTTTTCATCACATTGGCAAGATATCTTGCCCACAGTAGTCGGAGGGTTAAAAAAAGCCTAAAAGATCTAAATATGAAGTCTTTGTTTTTCTTTGATTAGTCTTCAGGTTACTGTATTATCACAACTATTACACTTCCAACCTGAGTCATACCTTCGCACTGCAGGATTCTCTCCCTTATCTGTAAACACATTCTCAATTCTACAGGCCACCAGACACTGTTGTAGAAAGCTCTGGCTAAAGTTCTGCGTGTATTTCTATTGTTTTTACATCAGTTACACAAGCTTATTTACTTAAACATGAGTACCCATTTTTCAAAGATTCTGATACAGTTGACATGTAAGCTTACTGTAGTATAATCTGTAAAGCATTATAAAACTTCAGTTTATGAAAAAATCTGTGTCAAACATTTCATAGCAGGAAATAGAATGCACTGCACAGATAATGAAGCAAATTTTTCCATTTGATTGGTTTAGTTATCCGTCAATAATATAAACTAATACCCCATATTTCCATTGTCAGTTTCAGATTATGGATACTGTTTTCATTAGACAAATATTATTTGTTGCAAAATAAGAACAAGCTTCTGCCAGAAGTTAAATTGATGATGGTCATTTAATTTTTAATGTTTCCAACAAATAACTATAAATATGAGTGTAACTATTATTATTATTATTATTATTATTATTATTATTATTATTATTATTATTATTATTATTATTATTATTATTATTATTTAATTACATAGTTTGTAAAATTTGGACCTAAAAAATCCAGAAATAAATGGGAATGTACATTTTCCATTTTAAAATCCATTGAATCCATTTACTGATTTGGTCATCTATTTTTCATCCTTAAACTGCCATATAATTGTTTTTAATACCAGCACAGTACCATTCTAACGCACATGATGTCTTATACCCACAGACAACTTTGTCCAGCCAATCTTATCCAACAGCATGTTCTGCACCTGTAACCCCAGTTAAAAGTCGATTGGCAGCGAAGGTGTGTTTACGTACTGCTAAAGAATTCTTTTCTGCATGCTCGTTGTAATAGTATGATCATCTGCACTGCACTTGAGATTCATTCATTTTTCTTTCAGCACCAGTAGTATTTTATTTCTCATAGTACGCTGATTTTTGTTTGTTTTTAGTTTTTTTATTAATTGATGTTTTGTGTTGTGTAGATATAGCTGCAGTTTTTAAGATTCCATAGATGTTGCTTTCAGAGTTAATTGTCAAAAATATAAAACATAGCAATTTTATTAATTTTTACAGGGAACATTTTGTTTTTAAAATACTGATTAGTAAAATAGTATGAATAAAAAATGGTTTGCTTTGTATTAAATAATCTGTAATTGTGTAGTGGTCTCGAAAATTTATGTTCATGGTATTCAGTACAAAGTGTTCCCTGTTTGTAACATTTTGGATGCCGATCTTCAAATGTTTGGTTGTTGTTTTGTTTGTTTGCTTAACCTTTCTCTTTTAGATTACTAGTATGTGATTACTGCTATTTCCTTGTTTTTGCTTTTTGCCCTCTGATTTACAGAGTTTTTATGTATTAAATTTAGAAATATCTTAGAATAAAATTATAACCTGCCTATGTAATATCTAACACTAATATGTACTAACAAATTTTCATGTTGACTTGTAAATATAATTACTTATTACTAAAATGTTACAATAATTTAGTGAAATACAGAAAAATAAACAAAAATAAGGAAGGAAAAAACTAGACAACCTAAAGGCCTATAATCATACATACATGTAAGACTGTTTCACACTAAGGTGTTGAATCAAAAAAAAAAAAAAAAAAAACACTTTAAAATCACAGTAAAATTGGCAAAGATAATTACTTGTGATATTTAATACAGAAGAGTATTATTTTAAATATGCGTTATTTCAGTTTGCTTTAAAATACAATTATTAAACAGGAACCAATTTATTTTGCTGATATTTCTTCAAACCTATTTCTTCAGAGAAGGAAGAAGGGATGTTTACTTTCCAAGTTACAGATTAGTGCTTGAAATTTAAAATTAAAATAAGGCTAATATGACAGTGCATGTTTTTGGGAGTTATTTCTTAAGTCCCTCATTTAATTGATTTCCATGGTATTTTAATTTCCAACATCCACAATCCAAATAGTTTCAAAACAATAATGGTACCTTTAGTCACAGAATCATTCATTCTAGTTTAAAAAAATTATAATTGATGCTTGCATTCAATATTTGTCTTAATTCAGCAAATGTGACGAATAATGAAAAGAATATGATAAAATAATATTTACTAAATGTTTGAACGGTAATTAATACCCATTACCATGCTAGCAGTGTATGTAGTGTATCTTTAAAATGGCCAGTACATGCTTAATATAAGACCTTAAAAAACTAAATTCTTTAACGTTTTACTGTTTGTTCCATCTGCTAGGCTACCAGTCTGTTTCATTTAAAACAGTAAAATTCTGTGACCTGTTACTGCCTGTTCCCTCTGGTAGGCTGCCAATCTGTCTGATTTAAAACAGTAAAGTTGTAAATACCTCAATTTAAAACGGTAAAGTTGCAAAACTCTGTATCATGTTTCTATTCTCTGCCAGGCTGCCAATCTGAGTCAGCTGGATATTAGTGCAGCACAGCAGGTACAACAACAACAACAGCTGGCGCCCCAGACGACCACTGCAGGGGCCGTGCCGGGGTCAGCGCAGCCTGCGGTCACCTCGAGCCAGTCGTCCGGCTGTCTACAGGACGACGCAGTCCAGTCCAACAGAGAAAGGTTAGTCAGGTTGCATTGGTCTCAGAGAATTTGAGGACAGGCAGAGAAAAACAACGTAGCTGTTACAGATGATGCAGTTTTGCCTTCTTTTGTTTTCTTTACTCATTTAGTAAAACAACATGCAAACAAAAGGAAAAAGAGGGAAAAACCCTACCCCAAAACCCATAAATAAATAACTGCATTGATTGTATCTTAGGTACCAAGTTATTTACTATTCTTACCTGTGTATGTCGACCTTATTGTCACGGATAAGAATCAAAAGCAACATGTGCATCTATTTTAGACATTTCATCTGGAATTATCCTGCTGGGTTTCGCATTTCTGACCTGCAATTTAAAAGATGACAATTTTATTTTTAAAGATTATTAACATTTAGTAACAATTTAATATTTTACCTTTCAGTGAGAGTGAAGCTGGTGGCAATACTAATCAGGACAAGGTGAAGAGAAAAAGCCGCCCTAAGAGACGTAAAACCATGGAGCGATCCCCACGTCTCACTATCTTAGGAGTGGAGCAGAAGCCAGATGAAGTCGAGGTGGACTGTCGACTGGAGATGTCCAATCGCAATACAGTTACGTTCAAGTTCGCATTAGAAAATGACAAACCTGAAGAAATTGCAGAGAACCTGGTAAGATTTTTACTGCATTGTATTAAAAAAGTATTTTCACAGTTGTATTTGTGTAAAACATGTTTAGTTTCAGGTTTTCTTCCCAGATATTAGTCATTATAATTATATACTAAAAACAAACAATATAACTAATTATTTATTATCACATAAGGTATGGTACTGTAAATATGGCATGAATTTGGTTGGACTAGATTTAAAAAAAAAAAAAAAAAAAAATTAATATAGGGCACCTGTACTTTGATTATTGGATGAACATTAAAACTGCTGTTGTAATTCAGGTTACTGCCGAAATTCTTCCGGAGAGCCAGTCCTTTGTGATTATAGACCTACTGAAGCATGTGTTTTCTATGGTGAAGAAGAGCCCATTAGATGCTGTTTCCATCTGTGTCAGTATAGCCAACACTCCAACATCCAGTCCCAGTGCTCCAAGACGATCCAAGCCAGTTCCAGAAGGAGGCACTGTTAAGGTGAATTGATATTTACAGCAAGAGAAATTAAGAAATATTTCCTAAGATCTCGGGGACTGGTAGTTAGAAAGACTAAACCCCAAGGGGTTATTTTCGAATCTTTTCGTAAATATCTCTATAAAACCACGTAGTGCCATCATCAGTTTCGATATTTATTGTTATCGTAGCATTGAGATCATTTTGAAAATCTGTCCCCAGGTCAGGAATGTTTATTAGCTGTCACACATTAAATGTGAGTTAGAACTACTAAAAAGAACTCATATGGGGGACTAACATTAAAAGTTACTTGTTATTTAACACTGATTTTTGTGTATCATTTGGAATTAAACTGCTCTAGATCTATGACATTATTTTTTAACAAGATTTCTTTATCCTATAACCTCCCCGTGATATCCATGTCATAAACCCATGTGATATTTTTATATATCTAATTGTGTAATAATGGTATGCAAATCGGTAAACTGATAATCGGTTGTACACGATATGTACAGCTTAACATGTTAGTAGGAATTGGTTAAATTCATGACGTCAGGCTGTGTTTTTTGCCATTTGAGAGTTACTTTTGACTTGGTATACCAAACAATTTAAAATGTTACAAGTGTTACAGGATAAATAGAATTCGCTACTTATGTTTTTAATAAGTAAAATATTAACCTCATGACATTATTCGGTATTTATCTCGGCAGAGCCTCGACAAATGCCGATTAACTAACACTCGTTTGATATTTTCCATATTAAAAAACACTCGTGACGAATCCTCTGTTTATCTAATATTCTACCATGACTTTTGAAAATATTCAATTCTGATTGGTCAGTCACATGAAATTAAAGATATTAAATCTACGATAAACAACCTCTGATTTTATTAGGTTGATTTATTTGCTGAAGAATATGCATCTGTGTTTATCAACAAAGATCTCTAAATTTTACATTTAAAACCTCATGTTCATATTAAATAGACGAATTTCAAACTACCTCCAATTTCAAATCAGATTATTTTTATCTCCTAATTGAATGTAATTTTAAGGCATAAATATTTCATTTTTCTTTCAGTAACAATTAAAATTCATTATTAGCCCACAGACAGGTTACATTACCAATATTTGTTGTCATATCCTAAATTATTATCATACACAGCAATGTTATTTTTCTACACCAGAATCAAATGTGTAAACTTACAAAAACATGCATGTGAATTAAAATTATTAAATCATAGATCCTGTAAATTGTAGACAAGCTTTAAATATTATAATTTCAAAATTTACTATATTATTTATGCATGCATGTGTATTACAAAAATATTCTAAAATCTATGCCTTGTTTCCAGAAATTGGAATTTGAGCATGTTGATATTCATCAGAAGTTTGACGAAAGCCGGGAACGAGGCAGTGCAGAATCGATAGATCAAGTGGGTGACCATGGCATCATGAAGGACTCTACAGTGGTATTCAGCAAGAGTAAGAAGTTCATTGTGAGTCGCGTCTGTGATGCTCATGCCTCAGAAACGAAGATTTCTGAAGACGATGGTGAAGACAATACACTGGTGTCACCAGACAACTTCCCACAGGATGCCAATCAGATCACAATAGGCGCACAGGACACTATTGGAGCTGGTGATTTGGAAGGGATGGCTCCAGTGGACAACGAACGGTCGTGGAAGAGCACAACAGTTCCTGCTAATGTTCCGTTTGATTTGAACGACTTGCAGGAGAAGCTGTCCAAACTGACGGCCACACAGAAGCTGTCTGGAGGTCAGCCTGCTGGAGTTTCCCAGGCTGTCACTCCAGGAGAGGCAGGTCCTCATAGCGCCGGCTTTCCGTTCACAGAGGGACAAAATGTCATAGGTCAAGACAGTCTCAGTAAGGGTGTGATCCCACAGCAGGTTCAGCTGGCTCAGAAGAACAGCACTAACCTGATACCAGGAACACCGATATACGTTCAGCCAAACTCTGGTCAAGAGAATCCCCCTTCAAACCAACCATCCCAGCCAGCCCAGGGCATTCCAGTGCTTCCACAGTTCATGCCACTCGGTGGGCAGGGACAGCAGATGATGTATCAGCAGATGCTTCAACAAGGCATGCCTTACCAGAACATCTACTACCCATACTACTCGACTGACCCCATTCTGCAGATGCAGCAGCAGATGATGCAGTACCTGTTGCTGCAGCAGCTGCAGAAGTCACAGCAGCACCCGTCTCCTGCGGCCCCGTCGCAACAGCAGGTTAACTCGATGGGTCAGCTGTTCTACCCTTCGGGCTGGATGTATCATGGACAGCTGCCTCCGGTGTTCCCTTAACAGCAGACAAACCTGCCAGCAGCTGCTCCAGTTCCGCCTGCTGAAGCTCCAATCAGCGTCAAGGTTTCACCTCCACACTCACCAACACAGCACCGCAGGCTGCTGGATGACGGAACTGTCGATCCTGGCTACCAGTCGCCTACCATTTTGAGTCAAGAAGGCCAAGGTCGAAAAGGAAATGATCTGGCGAACCTAGAGCAAGAGTTGATAAAGAAGCTGCATGGTAACAGGAAAGATGTTGCTAGCAGCGTAGCTCCGGCTGCCGCTGTGATATCGGAACCGGTGCTGAACGCTGGTGTGCCGCCCCATGTTGAAAGTGACATACCACTAGACCATCACTCATCAGCTCCTGCTGTTGTTCTTGACCAAGACCAAGACAAAATGCCTGACGTTGGCGAAACAACTGAAACAAATGATGTGACAGTGATAAAGAAATCGAGATTTGTTGTTCAGTCCGTACCAAATGATCCTTTGATGAAAAGTCCAGAATTGTCGGAAAAACCAGGTGAAAACATTCCTGATGAGAATAAAATTGAGACTTCTGAACCTCCTAAAGTTGTTACTGAGGAAACATATGGTGAAGAATCAAACATTAACGAAGTCGCGATGCCTAAAGTGTCTGATGAGACCAAACCAGCCAGACTTGGTCGGTTTCGAGTTACAAGCGTTCGTGAAAACATCTCGCCAAGTACATCGTCCTCGGGAAGTGTCGCAGAGAACAAGCTGGATGATGAGCACACTAATACTTACAGTGACTCTATACCACAGATTACTAACACAGTGGATGAGGGTGAACACACAGAAAGCATGTCAAAAGCTAATGGTGTAAGTTGGTTTTTGCAACGCTTACAACAGTGTGAGCTATCCTACAATTCCATAGGTGCTAGTAGTAATCACATATACAAAGCATTAAGAGCTTCTTCCCTTGATGATCCATATTTATTGGTAAATAATTCCTTTTCTAAAATTAAACGCTCTGTCTCCCTTGGCCATCTTCCTAGCCTGCTTAATTTAGAGATTAATGTTAAAGGTATTGGTGGTAGTAATGCCCTGTGTAATAAATGTTCCATAATGCATGCCACTAGTAGTAACAGTCTTACAACAAATTCATCCATTTCGGATTCTGTGGACATGGCAACACAGACTTCACCTATGATTGTTGGTAGCCGTACACCACTTGCAAAAAAGGCTCCAAAGAATCTGAAGGTAAGATTGATGATGTAATGGGCTAATAAAGCTTTTATGGAAATAATCGGCTGCAAGTATATATTCCTCATATATACCTATTAAACCTATAAAATTAATATTTCAATGAAACCTTGTTAGTGATCGGTGTTGGATTAGGTTGTGCGTGTTTGGGTTGTGAGTGTCTTTGTGTTTATTGCTTAATATAGTGGTGAGGGTTAATCAGAGAAAATTTAATCATCAGTATATGCTTTATATAATTTCCTACAAAAGTTGAAAATTATAATGTTTTTGAGATGGGGATAAATTAATGTTAAAAGTGAAAGCATTATCAATAAGTTGGCATTAATCCACTTAAAATTATATAATGTTACACTTTTGTAGTATGTAAATTGTATTATACTACTATATCTACTAAAAATATCCATTTTGCATTTCCCAAGGACAGGTGCAGACAGATTTAAATAATTTTCAGACTCATGATAATGATAATGTGATTATTCTACATGGTGTTTTCTCTTGTGTTGACACCACACATTCAAATGTTTCACCAAGGAGTATGTTTGAAATTATCGGAGGATCACAATAAAGGAAACTGTAAAATTGCTGTTAGATTTTGTTGGGATTAACAAGGTTTCATTGTGTTACATACACAAACTTGTAACCACTCGGTCTATTTATATCTCATATAAGCTGTTACTTATGCTGTGATTATCCCTGACATGTTCTACTTAAAAGACTAGCAAAGTGAATTGACGACAACTTTTGTTGCTGTGTTCAAAGAATTTTCAGTACTGTATTTTTTTACTTACAAACATATTTATTTACAAACATAAATGTCTGAGATTGCTTATAATTCTCAGTATTTTATTTTGTTTCAGTTTATCTATAATTTATTTTAACCATAACTTCTGCTGGTTGAAATATTGAAACTAGTTGTCTCCATTCGTAATGCATTATTTACCTGATTGAAGTATGACATCCACCAGTCTTATATTAAGCTGACATTGATGCAAGTCTTGCTAGATTTATTGAGATCAAAATATGTATGTGTACGTGTAAGTTACATTTCTAATTTAAAATACAGTAGGTAATTTTAGATATGCTGTTGACGAGCCTTTCATCATCAGACACTTGATTTGTGTATTTGGGAGGGGTTTGGTTGGGAGAGTATAGAACTGAAAATGGTTTGAGCCTACTATTGGAAGATAGAATGTTAACAACATTTCAACTGTAGAAGAGACATTAAGCTTTACCTCATACTTTAGATATAACTAAAACAAATGTGATGTCACAGATGTAAAAATAGTTTTAATGTTTACCCTTGTAGATTGATGTACCTGAAGACAATCATTTGAAACCTCAAGGGATAAAGAAAGGAACCTACATACTCAATGAAGATCCTGAATACAAAGAACTAGTAATGAGGTAAAGCTTTTCCACAACTTGACATTTCTTAATGAAGTATTTCAGAGCACCCAAGTAAACAGGAGGGCTTTTATTTTTGCATTTAAAAAGCTTAAATGACCTAAATGTTAATGGTATTATTCAAGATGGATATTAAAAAAAATGATGTGTAATTCTTTGGTGTATTGCTTAGACATATTCAACATGGGATCATTCTATTTGAGACATCTCTCATTTAAATACTCCTTTCTGATTAGTTTGGCTCAATCTTAATAGATTGTAATAACAATTTTAAAAATACAATATTTAAAGACACACAACACATTTTTATAAGCAGTTATATCGGTAACAGAAAATATTTTGATAAAAAAAATCCTTAGTGGCTCACTGACATGGATCTGTCTCGATACATAAACCATGTGTCAGACAGGTACTTTCACCACAAGGCTATCAAGGCATCCATCTCAGTTCTTTCAATTATTTCACTTTGGCATACCACTTTTCTGAATGAATTTTATTTCACAAACTACAAGAAACATTACCTTTACAAAGCAAATTCAAAGCAGAAAAATAATCATTGCAATAAAACACATATAAAAACCACACTGCAATCTGAAAATTACTTTTCACATTTAAAATGTTTTGTTTCACAGATCAATGTTTCTCAAAACTAACTTAATACTGTTCAGAATGCTCAAATAATGGTAAAGACTTTAGAAAACAGATTTATATTCAGAGCTGCCAATTGCTATGATTCTGACTTAGTTTGATAAAATGGTATCTATTTGGTCATTGTTGTTAATGAAGAGTTGCCCTAATTTGGATTAAGTAATGGGTCATTTGTTCATTAAAATAATAACTATAAAGCAATAGATATATACAGAAAAGCAATGTGGTTATATTTTTGTGCCTTAATCTATTTCAGGCATAAGTCAGAGAGTGAGCAGTTACACATGAAACATCAGCAAGAAATTGAGGAGTTCCTGAAGAAGAAGGGCATAACAGTGGCCAGAATTTTATCTGATGTCACACAGGGATCTGGCATTGCTTCTCCAATGCTGAGTCCGCTGGCAGTGGCTTCCATGCAGCCATCCTTTGTAGCCAGTTACACTTCAAGAAAGAAAGTCGCCTCTAATGGGTCACCTGTTTCTGGGACTGCTGAAGGGCAACAGTTGTCGGACAAACCCCAAAAGACATTAACTGATGACTTGTTTAAATACGTAGAAAACTTCAGACCAGCTGCTCTGGCTGTAGTCAAAGAAGAAACGACGAAGAAAACTCTGAATGAGCTTAAGTATGAAAAGGAATGTCCATGGGATTCCCAAACTAATGAGTCCAATGCTCATGGCGATGATATTCTATCAAAACAGTCCTTACCCATGGGTAAAAATTCCAGTGGTGCACCGATGGAAGGTTCAGAAGTAAAACCTTCGGAATGGATGGTTGGCGAAAAGTCGAGCGAAAGTAGCCGGAAATCCAGTATAGATCTTTCAACTTCACAAATTTCCATGTCAGACTTACTGCGACAGCAGCAGATGTTGCAGCCTTTGTTTCACGGTGGCTTCGCACCGTATTTCCCTTTCCAGTATCAAGGCTTTACTTTCCCAGGTGCTGGTGCACAGCTGTTCCCCATGCAGGGCACGTTTCCTACAGTGATCAATTCACAGTATGCTGATCGCATGCCAGGACCAACTGGAGTCGTTCCACAGACATTTATGGGTGTTCAGAATACGTACAACGCTCAACAGCAGTCGGCTCCACAAATAGCAAGCCAGACAAACACCCAGTCAGCCGTGACCATACAGCAGCAGCCAACTGCACAACAGATTCTTTCACAACAACAACAACAGCAACAACAACAACAACAACATACTCTGCCACCACAGCAACAACATACCCTGCCGGCACAACAACAGCAGACTCTGACAGCACAGCCGCAGCAGCAGCAACAACAGCAACATTCTTCAGCATCCCAACAGCAACAACAACAGCAGCAGCAACAGCAACAACAGATGACTCTGCCCACAGCACAACCTATGAGTGGAACATTACAGTCTGCACCCAGTCAACAGTCCAGTAACGGATGATGCCAACCAAATGTCTTTCATTGTTTTTGGAAAACGATTTTAGTATCTTAATTCCCAAGTAAGCATTGAGAGCATTTCTGTTGTTTTTTCCCATATGTGAATTAGAAACAAAGAACCGTCTTGTGCAGGTAGATGTTGGTTATTCCCATTCCCAGTATTACAAATGTTAGTTGAGGCCTGTGAATAGTTTGAATGACTGATTGTGAAGTGTACTTAACAAGCTTTGTGTAAGCATTCATATTGAGCCTTATCTGCACTTGCCTAGAGCATATGCGTAAATCCATGGACTGCCAAAGCCATGACTGCATTGCGCTTTTTTAATTATTATTAATTTTAATTTTGTGCACCTGTATATTATGGCATTTAATAAGCACTAAACTTGTGGACATGAATATGTTACTTGTATGGTATGACTGATGTGTAATAAATGTATATTTTACAGATTTATTGATATGCTCAAAATTGCAATGCTTCAAATTGATGTGAGCCGTGATCAGTGTTTGTAGTTTCCCTGATAATCCTGCAATATTTTCTAAAGTCTTTACCATTATTTGAGCATTGTGAACAGTATTAAGTTAGTTTTGAGAAACGTTGAGCTGTGAAACAAAACATTTTAAATGTGAAAAGTAATTTTCAGATTGCAGTGTGGTTTTTATGTGTTTTATTGCAATGATTATTTTTCTGCTTTGAGTTTGCTTTGTAAAGGTAATGTTTCTTGTAGTTTATGAAATAAAATTCATTCAGAAAGGTGGTATGCCAAAGTGAAATTATTGTTGATATATTTATTAGCAGTTATGTAACATGTTAGAATCTTTTCATTCCATCAATGAATCTGTCATTTGACTTGACCCGTATATTCATCATTAAGAATATTTGTCAAAAATAGTTTTCTATGTGCTTTTTAAGACTGTAAACTATTTAGGACTGGTCACAAAATTAATATTCAAAATGTTACATATCACTGCAGTTTTTTTAACAATTGGTGTAACACTTTAGTACCAACTGTAGGATACGCAGAAATACAAGAAACCATTTCCTCTCTCCAGTTTGAAAATAAGTAAATCTTTTTTAATACTGTATTAAAGGAAGAAAAAAATAAAATAAAAATCATTGTTTTATTTTAGCAAAATGATGTTATGCCTTAGGTATTTATTATGGGCTATGGCAATGTATTGCACCTTGATCATTAATGGTCATATGATAATGTGCTTTGCTAATATTTTGTTGAATTGCTGTGATAAACACTTCTGTAGACAAAATGTTTGTTATTAATAAATTAACAATAGATAACCTGAAATGTTACAAAACTACTTTACTGGGACAAACTGGGGCAACTCGATAGGCTAGTGGTTAACACACAGTCTGTCAGATCAGTCCTTGACAATGAACCATTAGGGTTTCTCCAATAAAACATGTTTTCTGACCAATATAACTTAGTAAATATTTTAAATTAAAAAACATTTTATAACCAGCTTTAAAAAAAAGAAGGAATCGTTTTTTTGTTTGTTTTTTCAGTAATGTAATAACAATTTATTTATTTTAAATTAAAAAAAAAAAATGTGGATTT
>JAUTBW010171335.1:0-12548 GCA_032361425.1 Peltospira smaragdina | reverse complement strand
TATGTTCTGTATCAGTATTCTGCACCTCACTATGGTATTATCTGCTACCTAACTAAATCTGACAGATTCAGTTGGACATCAAATACACTGGACTATTTTCACCTGTACATAGCATGAGTGTAACTCTGTTCCAAATATACTCTTTACTACAGGTATAATTTCTTACTGTGCTGCATGCCATCCTTGACACCCAGTACAAGTATTATATAGATGTGATAGATGTCAAAATAAAAACAGTTCAGGAAATGCTAGACTTTTTGTACATGTGCAATGAAAACATAATTACCATCAATAAAATTAATACTATTTTCATAAAAAGGGATAGCCTAGTGCTGCTTACAATGAAAAAATAACAACAATTTTTTTTTCTTTATATGCTTACAGAATAATTAATATCCAGTTAGTAGTAATTTTTTGGACAAAAAAACGGATCTAGTTAAATTTAGAATCATTATTTCATGTTGGTGACAAAACAGTACTATGTGTAAATGTCTGATATAAACATGAATTACCATGACATTAACATTTTGATTTCAAAGTTATCCCTTTTTGTGAAAACAGTAACTAACCTCAAACTAAGATGGAACTAGAAGCAATTAAAATACACAATATGCATTATCATAATACATGTGTTTAAAAATTGCTTCTGGACCTACAGCTTTTGCATTCACACTGAAACATAAAAGCAAATATTGCTTCTAATCCACCAAATTAATTTCAAGCCGAGAAGCACAAGTTCATTGCAATATACATGTCTGAGCCATGTTCCAGAGTGATCTAATACAATGACATCTATTAACAGCTACTGTTAAAACCACAACAGCTTCCAATAATGGTTGTTACAGTACAATCTGTTCATGGATTAAACACCATACTGCTGCTCTGAACAATTTTATATCCAGTTCTGCTATTATCAGTCACTTAAACCTGGCTATGTGCACATAACCAATATCAAACTCAGTTTATTATGGTAATATTTGTTGAGCACATATATGAAATCAACATTTCAATTAGCATTATTGTCCACAAAATTATTTTAGCTATCACACTTGCCATATTTAAATTATGGTCACATATCCAGTTACTTTTAATTGAGGTAGTTTAAACTGTTAAGATACAAAATTTGTTGAAACATTTAGTTTTTCTTTAAAACATTAAAACAATTTCTTTTACCACTAATTATTTATAGAGAACATTTTGTTGAATACTGCAATGCAGGTTTGTTTCTAACATACTGACCATAATTATTTTAATACTTGCTGTTTTCAATATTAAGGGGAACCAATATTTCAGCATAATTCACATTCAGGAAATTCACAATCCATATTTAGCTTGTTAATGTACAGCTGATCACATCACTAAATGAGGAATGTTTATTTTGTATTAAACAAATATGTCATCATTCAAATAATTTTTTATCATCCAAGACTCATTTTTGTTTTCACATATCCTTCATGTTAGATATACATGTTTATCAGTTTAAAACTGGTCAGCTACCTGCTATTATTTCTGCAGTTTCACAGAAACCGAGAGTGGAACCATGGAAGCAGAAACAAAGAAGACTAGATTTCATAATATTTTGACCTTGGGTCCAGTACAGAAACTATGTACCTGCACATTCACATTTTCAGTCACTTTTAGGGAGTCCTTCTCCACAACTTACAAACATTTATGTACAAATATTTACAAAGCATCTTAAATCTATTTCTGGCTTTTGTTATCACACTGCATTACATTTAAGCTACTCCACTTGTATTTAACAGTGCATGACCATCTTCCAGAAAACATCCAAATACAATTTGATAATCATTTCTCCTCGTTAAGTAATTGCAAACGGTTTACTTTTTGTCCAAATCTTATTCATACAGTTATATTCAACTCTCACTTAAATCCTATCCACTGCCACCAAGATGGGTGGGGGTGGGGGTGGTGAGTAAAGTTTTACTAAAGAGGAGTAGCCTAAACAAAAAATACTTATTTCAGAATTAAAAATTACCAATTACACCTCCTTTATGTATATAGTAATAATAAATTTTACCTTTTATCGGTGGGATTATAAATTTAATTACATTTTTTTAATTACTTGTTCCCCCCACTTATACTATAGTAGAAAACTAGGGTTATTAAATGATAATACTTACACCAATTGTTTTCTCTCAACATTCCACACACCACTGCCAGTGGAATTAGTGTGAATGGATATACATATACTGTATATAATCCAGAACAAGACTGCCTGCAGACAACAGAATTCACATAATCTTTGAGCCGTTTTGTTGGCACCACAAGGCTCACAACAGAACAACAAGAGCGACCAATAAGTCACCATTTTAAGTACCCAGGAAAACAAAACAAAACAAGAATGTACAATACTCATGGCAAAGAGATCATTTTGGCCTTACCCAGGGCTGACCACAATGCAATCTTAGCTTTGCATTTTGCTGTACATACGTGCACAGAATTCAAGCTAAAATCACATGGTTACCAACAGGGAAAAGTTTTGATTTGCGTATTTAATGTTGAGACATATCAAAGTTGGACCCTGGTATTTGCCTTACAAAATAACACCAATAATATATGCTGACAGAATGAGAATAACTGGTAACAGTTCTTTCCACATTACAAAATCTGAAATGAAGCTGTCAAAACCAAAGTACAGCCAACACTAAATCTAACCCACCCAACAGCTGATGTACTTATTGCTGGTATAACATTTGTTCTAAATCTGACAATTACAAACAAAAGTACAGTACTGATACAATATACAGCTGACCAGAATTAATCATTTGAAAGCTTCCAGTTTGTTGCTCCCCAACCCCTCCTTAAACCTAATACAACTTTTCATTATGAGTACATGCTTTAAGTGCAATCTGGAATTAAAATAGTAAGTTTAACTGTGTTATCTGCTATAATCATTAACAACATGGATTATTTATAAAAAATAAAAAAAAAATAAAAAATAAAAAAACCTTCAAAAACAGTATGTCAGTCTCACATCAGTTCATCCACAACACCAGTGTAACGACACAATTTTAAAAATTAAAATAAAAAATATTTTTTTAATTTAAAAATCCATAAAATACTATTCCTGTAGGATTATTTAACTTTTACACAAAATGTAATAAGTCTGTTGCTTTTCCATTAATTACCTGAGGTGATGAGAATTATTTTGCATGCATCACAAATATATATGCAAGACCTTGGCAAATTGGCATTGCATATATGTATATTAAAATAATATATTCTCTGGACATATTTTTTTGTACATGTCACACGCACTCGGAGAAATTAGCTCCAATCAAACTACACACTAACCATTCTTATGAATGGGGATGGATGCAACAGCTGCCATATTTTCTCTTTTTTTCCTTCCAGTGAATCACATTTCAGCTAATTATTAAATATATCACAGAAAACAATATCCATGATTGCAACGGAAGAAAAGGCTGCTTTGCTCAACCTAGACATTTTTATGTAAATCAACATCTCATTATGTATCTAGGTAAAATGTGCATACTGTAACTACTAGCAACTCTCTTTGTACTGGTTTGGATGTGTGTGTAATAAATATACTGCTAGTGTATGTAGTATGGTTAGTGCACCGAAGTAAAGACAAAGTATTTATCAATCAGAAAGAGAAATTGTTTTGTCTCCACTTCAGCCACTCATGCACTCTTTATAAAAATGTTTTGATACTCTCATTTAAAATAAATTACATAAATATTAAGAAGTTGACTGTTCTCTCTTCAAATAGCTGATATGAGAATACTCCTAGACATTTTTCTATGTCCATACAAGAAAGACTGTAAAATATGTTGCCATGACACACATGTAGTTAATTGGCAAATAAAACTGAAATGGAGCTAATGTCATAGTCCTATGCTGCCTTCTTCTGGATGTTAGAGAGATAAGACCAGGGGGGACAGAAAATGGCATTCAAAATCCATAATTATAGTGTTTGTAGCCATACATGTTGTACGTACAAGTAAAACATAAACATTTTAAAACATCAACAAAAATTAATAAAAATAAAATGTACTTCCAACAGACTTCACCATTGCCTCAATAACAAGTCTAGAATTATTGAATGACCTTTTGCTATCTGAATGGACTGTGTTCACTATATTGTAGTTTATTGTCATTTCTGTAGTTCGCAATAAAATGATAACCAGATCTCTCTTGGAATAACCGTGTCTGTCCGTCCATCAACATTATGCTACACACAGCACTATATCCAGTTATATCCAGTGTGACAACCGTCATGGTATCAGAGAGACTCGGAATATGGTGAATCGTCGAAATAAACTTTGCTGTCCATACTACATGCATCACTGCCAATGCTGCTGTGGTCATCAAAAAAATCACTTTGGGCACTATTATATCCAAGGATGTCTATTTCATCTGTAAATAAAAAATAAATACTATTATAAACTTTGATAGCTTATTGCTTAAAGGACAAAACATTTTATCTTATTTATAAAATCATATCAATGTACATGTATACCCATTTTACGGAAACTAAATTACTGCTTAAAATGCCAAAGTAAAATAAAGCTGTTAAATTAAAAGTGCTAATCAAAATTGAATGTAACTGTATTTTTGCTTATTATATAATGAGTTGTAAATATCTGTCAAGCATAAACTTGAAAACCGTATTAACATTATCATGACCTATTACTATGTGCATAAAGTTGAAAATAAATGTCAAAAAGTTAGTCTTTTATTGATGAAAAAATATCAATCTCCCAAATATTTGACAACTAAACCCAGGTAGTGTGAAGCAGACTATAACAACATATATAACTACACCTGGCAAAAATGTGAACCCATCTGTATAGAGTTATCAGTTTCTATTCGGTTATAGTCTGTTTCAAATTACATGAGTTTAGTTGTAAAATGTTCATCAGTATCAATTTTTTCCATTTATAAAAGAAAACTTTTTGACATTTATTTTCACTGTCACTTGGATTCAGTAATTGGTCATAATAATCCTAATACAGTTTTCAGGTTTATATCTGACAGATACTTATGACTTTTATGTAATCAGGAGAAATTATAGTTGCGTATAATTTTGATTAGTACTATAGTAATATATTTTCATTTAGGAATATAACATATTAAACTAACATACAGCTCTAAAATGAGCAATCAGAAAAATACTTATACATTTATAAATTTAAGAAACACCTAAGGACATCTTAAGCAAATTGTTTTATTTAATAAATTATACGAATAATTTAGGAAATCTTCCAAACCTCTCTAAACCATAAAAGTTATTAAAGTATTGATAACATTTTTTTTTTTTCCTGCAAAATCATAGACTTTAAAACTGATTCAATGCATACCAAGTGCTCAACTACTGGACTACATAGTACAAGTAAACAAGCCCTGAAATCAACAGGTGTCACATAGCCGAAACTGAATACCGTTCTGCAACTTTAGACAACATCACACACACCACTGCTTTCGTCTGCACAGATAATGGTCTAAGTATGTCACTCCTGTCATCTGTCATCCATTAAGTGCTGTAACTACAACCACAGCTGACTAATGCACTCACCAGACTCGTGCTCTGAGTTAGTTGAGGTAGTTGAGTTTGTAGAAGAACTACATTCACTAATACTCCGTTCCTTGCTCACTCTGTACACGCCGACGCTAAGCTGGTCTAACTTCCTCTGTAGGTGTCTTTGTTCCCTCCGAAGCTGCTCTTTTAGCAAGTTCGTTTTTCTGTGCTTTTCTTCCAAGATCTATAATAATAATAATAATAATAATAATAATAATAATAATAATAATAATAATAACAACAACAACAACATTAAACAATAGCAATGAAGTCAAAATTAAACCATTCGTACTAAATGCCTTTATGTGATATTCACTATCAGATCTAGAATGGTTTTTAGGGATGGAAGGATCATAACAGTAAAAAATTATTCGTGTAAATATTCCATTATGCTTTAATCTGACTTGCTAATGGAGTAATGAAAGTTACCTATATTTATAGAAAACATTTTAGTATCACACTATAAAGGCCATAATTAAATTTATAAACCATATAAGCATATACAACTAAACAACAAAACATTTTTTTTAAAGGTTTTCAGTAAATGAAACTGAACTAAAAATTAAATCAACTTATTTAGGCTCATATATCCTTAGAATTAACATTCTGATTAGTCAAATTATACTGCTAGTTAAATTTGGTTAACAGTATTAAATTATTCAGAATGATATAGTGATCTGTGAAATTTGTGTGTCAAATTGCAATGTTATACTGAACAAAATATTTGCAGCTCTAATAAGTTAATGAAACAATTAATTAATTACAACATATTAGTAGTTATGCAAAAGTATGAAAGTAAAAGGTACGGATTTGAGGACTGGCCCAAGGAGCTAAGACCTCTGTTTTATCCTGAGTAACAATTTTTTTTTTTTTTTTTTTTTGTGAGCTATTTTGGATTGTGAGTTTATTTTCTAAGGAAAGGTAAGAGTCCATTTTTTTCTTCTTTTCTTTTTTTTATCATATAAGCATATAAGATATTTGTACACAAATGAGACCAGTGTTAAATTATACGAATAAATATGCATGTAAACTAAACTGTCCAAATGCATTTTGAGACACTTATTTAAATAGTTGGTTATCACTTGTCAACATAAGCTTATTTAACAAAAAAATTCATATGTAGTTTGTCATCACTTGTCATAAGTTTATTTAAACAAAGAATGTATTTTAAAAGATTTGTAGTTTGTTATCAGTTGTACCCATAAGTTTAAAGAATGCTTTATTTGATGCATTCCATAGCATTTTGTTTCTTCAAATGTCTATGGATTATACACGTTCAGCCAACCACTATAGCATGTATTATATTCATTTACCATTTGTAGATTTTGTGAAAAGAATATCAGATAACCACACCTTCATGTGTGGGGGGAAAAAAACACTAAACAAAACTAGGAATGACTCATCAAATAATTTCAAAGAAGTTCAATTCAATTAATGCATTGTAAAAATAATCATGTTTTCTTCTTGTTGCTTACTGTAATTTGTTTTTTAATTTTGTTTTATATATCTATATCTATTTCAGCTGTTGTTTTCTTTTACCAATATATCTCCCAGCCCAAGACTGTATTCAATATTCACAAACTTACTGAAATATTTTTAACAAATCCAATCTGAGTTAATGTATTGATTTTTAAAACAAAGGACAAAGAGTTACTTCCCTTACTCCAGTGACAAATTAGCCACGTATGGCATCACAAACAAAAAACAAAACTAAATTTTGTTAACAGTAGACACAATATATTTGATTATCTTTAGTGAAAAGCAAAAAGTTATTTAAAATGACATTATTATTTTACTTTTATGTCATGTAGGCTAAGTTATAATACAATCTCCTAATCTGAATCAAAAGGCAGCTGCTGCTGCTGTTTGTAATCACATATAAATATTCTACACGCTAATTTTACTACAGTACCAACTTTGTTTATTCAAAACATACTGCACATTACACACTGCACATTGTGATTCCTGTACACACAATACGTTACGTACCCAACAGTCTGGTGATATACCTCCAGTCTTCTGTAGTTAACACAATTATTGTAAAGTATTCCTGGTCCAGAAGAGATTTCACAATCAAGAATTCCAGTCACTCACACTGTAGTAATGATCCAATGAATTTTTAGCTCCAATTCCTCACAATTTTACACAGCAGACATTATTTTATCATGTCACACAATTTGAATTTTGATTAAACTGGGTTTTTTTCCTTCTTTAGCTGGGGAGGGAGGTGTTTGTTTTGTTGTTTTGTTTTGTTTGTTGGCTGGTTGTTGTTGTTTTTTGGAGGGTTGTTTGTTGTTGTTTTTTCATTTTTAGAATATTGGTAAAAATCTTAATACTTACTTGGATAAAATTGTGTGACTTTGTTAAAAGACCTAGCGTTGTATGCCTTGAACAGTCGGCTCCTAGCGGAACCAGGTCTTTCAGCTTCTCTAAACAGTTCCTCAGGTGAGCTCTCCTGCAAACAAAGAATTAAAATATTTTATTAAAGACATTCAAAGTATCTTTGAAATTTCATAACCAACAACATTCAGATATAGTGAACTGTGACAATAAAGAAAATTATTTTTCTGATTAATTCCAGGTAGGTATATATATTTATCTTATAACTTCCACATGATATCCATGTCATAAACCCATGTGATATTTTTAATTGTGTGATAATTAGTAAACTGATAATTGGTTGTACTCAATATGAACAGCTTAATGTAACATGTTAGTAAGAATCAGTTAAAATCATGACGTCAGAAAATGAAAAAACAATCCATTTTATATGGCCTGGTTTTGAGACTAATTCAGTGTCACACCGGTATATTTCTATGTAACATCTTGGTACCAGTATACCCCATTTCAGTTATGCACAGGCACAAAATAACAAATACCAATTCACTATTGCAAAAGTACATTAGTATGCAGTGGAGGGTGGTGGTGGGGCAGGTATACTGAATTAATTCACATGATCAGTACTACAAGTATGGTAAGTACATGCAGATCAGTCTTATCACTGATTTACATTACTGGTTCTTTGAATCAATTTCAATTATTGTAAATCACTGAATATAACTGGTTTACAAGCCAATCTATTTTTTATTATACACTTGGCTAGAATAATTATATATTTTCGATTTATATTAACATTAGATATGTTAATGAAAATATATATTGTGTCTGACTTTGTACGAACAGACAATGTTGCACCCTTTTGTTTGCATGATTCTTAACTCAAGGTAGACTTGTATATTGTTACAACTATTGTTATGCTCAATTTACATTTTATCCCCAGTGTTGTTATAGAATACACAAAATAACAAAACCATCCTCTACAGCTGTGAGAACAAACCGAAATCCTACAACTGGAAATATATTTCATCAACATACAGGAAATAATCAGTTAACATGTTTATTATGGCTGATTATAGACTTCATAATCATCAGATTTGCATTCAACACTTTACTAGATCTGAGTTATATCAACTTTAACCTATGATTTCTGCTATTTATCAGTGACCAAGACCAAACTCCCAGTTAAAGGTTCAAGACATTTTCAATCAATTTCTGCTCCTTGCTATTGTTGGTTGACCTTGACCTGTCCTAACCGACATGTTTGTGTTCAGCTGCATTGGTTTCACACACAGAAATAGCGTATCAACACATACACAGTTTAGTAAATTACACTTTTATGGTAAACTAAATCAAAACAAGGCCTTAAATTCAGACATATTAGTAGTTATTACTGCAGTTATGTGGTAGACACTGCAGTTTTTATATTTAGTTATTATTTTTGTGCAGTATAAATTCAATACTATCTTAAGTTGCTGTTTTGATAAGGCAACACAGCTGAAATGTCTGCCAGTGATTACTAAAAACATAACTTACGTAATCACGTAACATAATTACAGTTGCCAATGGTGTAACCAGTTTGATATTACAAGCATAATGCAACTATCAAGTGAACGAGAAACTATGAAAATAAGCAGTTGCTGGCAAAATATGTGATGATTAAATGCCAACAGATATCATTTTTATCATCTAAAAGCAATTTTCAACAATTTAGAGATTGCTACTGTTTTGAAATTTTGTAATAGTTACTTATTAATTTTTACCTTTAATCCCAACAGAAGCTATTATTAGAAGTAAATTAATATTGGGAAGGTGAAATTCAATCACAGCGAGAGCTAGGAAGGTTAGCCTGCATACCGTCCCCATTTAATGTTTTATCATTCTAGATGTTATTTCCTACATGATGCATTAAATTTAAGGGACAACTTTTTTTTTTTTGGAGATATGTGGGGCAGTTCACTGACAATGAAAAGGTTTATCTGATTTATATGAGATCTCACTATCTTTAACATGTATTTTGGAGGTGTGCAACAAATACCATTGTACATGTGTGTAAACCGATTTAGTAAATATTACAAACTATTTGTCATCAAATTGAAATTTTATCACTGTAACAATTACTACATTACTACATTATACACAAGGTGCTTGTTTACCAGATGCTGAACTTACACACAAAGATTTGTTTGAATTTTTAAACTGAAATACAGGGGTAGCGATTGCCAATCCTCTTAATAGTCTTATGTCACGACTATAAAAAGTATAAAAAAAACAATGGCACATTTCACTATGAGATTTGTTATACCGATTTGCAGCACATGATCAAAAATTGTATAGAGAGAATGCCTATATCATAATGATTTTAGTCGTATATACATGATACTACAAGATATATGCCACATGTCAGTTTGATATTTTGCATAGTGAGAATGCCCCTTTATGGGATGAAAAAACGTGAATAAAGGTTCTCCCACCTCAGATCTCACAATATATTCTATATAGGCCTACGCATAATGCTGAAGTAAAACGCTGCACAATTTTAGCTTACATTGCTTCTCAACATTAGAAATGAGTGGGGGGTGAGGATAACTAGTGAAACTAAACTACAAAAAATTAAGCCTGTAATAAATGCACTTACCTATTTTTTTCTAACTCGTTATGAGTTGACCTACAAAGTCAAAAACAGAAGTTAAACCAGCATGTCAAAAAACTAAACAAAACATAATGTTGGCCTAGGGGACATTCAATTTCTGAATCAAGTGTTTTTATCTATCTGATAAAAAAAACATTCCGAATTTCTGCTATACCCATATTGAACGTATAACGGTACAGTGCTCTAAAGGCGACGTAACGGGCACACACGTGCACTAACATGCGTGGTAACCGCACAGGATTGTTGCATTTAATCCGCCGACTGCACGTAGGTCGTTCTCAATAACATCGCTCGATCTGCCACTTGCACTGTTGCAAGGAATCTCAGTTTGTAAACAAAGCGAGTTGGCTCGCAACCGTTGAACGTTCATATTCGCACACTGTTGCTTGGCGCCAAGAATAAAACACGCACAAAAGGTATCATATTCCAAACTATTAGAAGATGAATGGCATCCATTTATATTTTTATCAAACTGCACATAATACACAAACCAAAACTAATGATTCTGGTAAAACTGCCGAACGTTTTTACTTCGGCGTACAACCTGGGTTCATTCTTAACTGTAAACATTCGCGAACTGTGGACCAACATGGTCATATGACCGGCAAATGTAATCTAAATGTATTATATATATACTCTAAACAAATGCTACATAATAAAGAGACATGCACACATATGAAATATAGCATGTCATTGCTGTGATTAAACAGTTTATTAACGAGAAAAGCTTTAAAAATGGAGCAGTTGTTAGCCGGGCACTCGATTACAAAATGGCGGCAGTCGTCAGCCAGAGCTCATTTGACAGCGATTCTATTCTTTTTCCTGTACAGAGTAATCTGGCATGCTAAATTAGTTTGTATTGAATAAAAGTTGTTCTTACACATATAAAACACAACAAGGCTATACTTTGGTACAGCATAAACGCCTATTTCAACTCACAAAAGTCAAACGAAAAATGACAGTTGGCAGACGAAGGCATGAAAATCAGCTGACGATGGATACCGCCACAAAAACACTTCTGCTAAGATATCCGATCCACAGAAAATGTTATACCTGTTTCCCTGAGTTTTCTTTCCATTAGACTTCTTCTTAGAATATTCATCGGGCATCGGTAATGTGGAAGCATAGCCATGTTCAGCTTCTGAAGTTGAAAAGCGAAAATCAAAACAAAACATGATCTGTCAAAGTGGTTGCAACGTGGCAAAAACCGAGTGAAAAATCGTATTTACCATGAAATTTACCTCGTTCGCGTCTCTCAAGATACTCAGCGGCTTGTAGAAGCTGTGCAATACTGTGCATTATTAAAATAAATTGCAGATGTGGGCAAACGTAAAAGAAAAAACGAAATAAACGATACTGCACTGTTGGCTGGTTTGGCCAGAACTAAACTGAACGCACGTTTCAGCAGGCGATAGCAAACACTCGTTTGTTTACAGTGTATTTGAATAATGCCAGACAACCTATCTTGTGATTGGTCATGACATCACACCTTATGAATATTTATAAGTTAGAGTGCTGGCAAATCCCAAGTGACGTCATTGCTCATGAATATTAATGAAGAACCATAAACCAATGAAGCTAAGGTCAACAATGCAGTCACGTGACAACCGCGCCTTGACTGGAACTACCGGCTGATCAAGAAGCCATTAAATGTTGGAGGTGTCGGCAAGGAAGGATTGTGGTTGATGTCACGCAGTGAGAAATATGCTGTTACATTGCGGCTACTTCTTGATAGCTGGTTATACACGAGGGAATATTGTTAACAGTGGTATATATGCACATATGAAGTAAAAATAAAATTCCACGAAGGGTGTGCGTGTAGTATTCAGAATGAAATGGAAACTTGGTTTGCGTTTCACATATTTTTTTCTAGATAATATTGCGAATGTGTTTTAAAAGGAAAAATGGAGGGTTAGTATTAGTATCAGTGGTTATCGCGCCTCTCTCTCTCTCTCTCTCTCTCTCTCTCTCTCTCTCTCTCTCTCTCTCTCTCTC
>JAUTBW010171224.1:0-12548 GCA_032361425.1 Peltospira smaragdina | reverse complement strand
GTGTGTGTGTGTGTGTGTGTGTGTGTGTGTGTGTGTGTGTGTGTGTGTGTGTGTGTGTGTGTGTGTGTGTCTGTGAATGTCTGAATGTCTGAATGTCTGTGAATGTAGGAATGTCTCTAAGTAAGTATATATGTTCTGTTTAAGTATACAAAGTGTTGATATTTATTTATATATTCCCAGGTTTCGCGATGGGAGATCGGGTTAAGGGGACTGAAGTATGACAGGATATGGATGATTACTCAGGACAGCGGGGTCAGTCTGGGACAGAAACGAGAACAGAAACTCTGCTTCATCCAGCCGTCCATTGATACTGATAACAACCTGCTCATCCTCAAGTACCCAGGTACACCTTTTATTTTCAAATACTGTTACAGTCCCAGGGAATTCACAGAAATTATCCTAGCACCCTGACAGGTAGCCACTTGTTATTTTTATTAATTAAAAATGTTTTTGACACCAATATAACTGTTAATAAAAAATATGTTGAGTGCATTGCTAAAGAATTTAATTTGAACCTTGTAACTATTGAAGGCGAGATATCTTGCTGAACGTCATGAAAGCCGAGTCGCCATATGCTGATTGTAGTGTATCCCTTTAATAAGATTTCCCCACCATTTTACACCCGGAAACATGTAGAAAATAATTCAGTAGTCAGAAAGTTAATATCCTGACATGTACCATGTCAGACTGACAGTGGAATTGTAATTTCACTTCCCATGATAATTGTCGACCTTTTAACAAACTTCTGTTGTAACAATAGTTTCCAGTGGACTGCCTTGATCTCAGTACATGGAGACCAAATGTTGTTTTCCTGATGAAATGTAAAATCATAGGGTCTGATGTTATTTATTACTCCAGTAGTCAGTCATGAGAAATACTTCTCACTAATGGCTTTTGTTAAACACAATAGTAGAGCACTGACTTGAATGAACCCAGCAGGTAGGATCGATCCAGTGAACTACTGGACCAAGAGATGATGCTATGCCACTGTACTATATGCTGTTTCACACATTTGCCATCCATAAAATTAATTTTGTGTACCTCGGATAACAAAAGCTGGTAAAACACCCAAACAATTGCATCGCACATTTATGTTGTTCTTATTTGTCATGAAGTGCACCAAATGAGTTATCTCCCTTGCCAGTAACTTTAATGTAACATGATACAGCCTTGACTTTACTAAGAGATAGCCCATACTGGCAAACTGGTGCACTCTATTTATGAGTATACTCATAATTGTTAGTCAGTGTATTAAGTTACAATGTGTGTTTTGCTGAATTAAACAATGTTTTACTTTATTGCAATCTATTGCAGGAATGGCAGATCATGAGGTGTCACTCAACATTGTCGAATCTGACCACGAAAGTGAGGAGAGAAAGTTGTGTACTAATAAAGTTTGCAGTGACAGGTAAACAATTTTAAAAACTGACCAAATAAATATAACTGAACAAGTGAATATGATAAATGTGTGTAACTAATGAAATAAATTTAACTGAGTAAGTAAATATATGATACATATGTGAGAATGAGTAAATGAATTGAATGTATGGACGAATAAATGAATGAATGAATAATTTAATATATGAATGAATGAATAAACAAATTAAGTGAACAAAATAAAAGAATAAATAAATAAATATGAGTGTGTTTCCGTTATAGAGTGAACACTGTGGACTGTGGTGACGCGGTGGCTGCCTGGATATCGAAGGCCTTACAGAGACCAGGATGTCGCCTACTGCGACAGAAGGAGAATGACACCAGGAGAAGCAAGGTCAAGGACACTTCTGACACGGGTATGCTTTTATTTTTGTTTTCACCTCAATAAGAGCAGCTGAAATCTGTATAAAGCAACTCTGTGAGATCATATAGCCTACTCAAAGTGGTGGGTCATCTGATTGATCCCTTTTGATGGATCTTTGGTGCTTCGATAGCCTGGTGGTGATTGCACCCACCTGGCATGCCGTTGATCTGAGATCGGTCCCTGTTAGGTAGCCACTAGGGTTTTTTCTAATTAAAACATCTGATGCCCATGTATAACTGTTATTAAAATGTGTTGAGTGCATCGTTAAATAATACATGGTTATTATTATGATCCGTTTCTCATTCTGTAGCTAACTAGTGCAACAAAGGCCATAGTACTTTTATGTCTGGAATGGTGCAAAGAAAAGATTCTATGTGGTTGTTGAAAAATGTAGCTAATGAAGTGGCACCAGGATAGCCTAGTGGTGATAGCGCCTGCCTGTCACATAGTCGATTTGAGATCAGTTCTTATCAGGTAACCACTAAGGATTTTTTCTAATTTAAAATGTTTCTGACCATGATATAAATGTTAATATGTGTTGAATGCATTGTTACATAAACAATAATAATATTACTATGATTATTTATTAATAATGTTTTCCTATGCCATTATAACCATTAATAAAAATGTGTTGAGTGCATCATTAAATAATAGTAATAATATTTTTTTCCAGCCTTGTCCCTGGCAAATGTTTGCCAGTTTCTGCTCGTTTCCAGAGCCAGTGTACGAGCCCTGAAACACAAACTAGAGCTGTGTCAAACCGAGGACATACCAGGTGAGCATAGCAAGCGTCGTATTTCAGCCAGTGCTCCACCACTGCTGTAACAAAGTCTGTGCTGTGTGCTATACTGTTTCTGTTATAGTGCATATACATTAATAAGATCCCTTACTGCTGATCGGAAATAGTAGCCTGTGTTATAGCAGTGGGTTTCCACTCTAACCATCTACATGGTCCTTAACCATATGCGCGACTCCATATAACCATACACCAATGTGTTGACTGTATCTTTAAATAAAACATTTCCTTCCTTCCTGTTATAGTGCATATATATGATATTTTGCTGGTAATGGAAAGAATAGCCTATGTGGTGGTATCAGATTTGCTTTCTGACTGTGATAATAGTCCTTAACCACATATCTCTTAAACACATAATTATCTGATGCCTTATAGCTGTAATTAAAAGTTTTTTCTTTTTTCTTTTTCTCTTGTATAGAAGGAAGGAAGGAAATGTTTATTTAATGACATACTCAACACATTGGTGTATGGTTATATGGCGTCAGACATATGGTTAAGGACCATGTAGATAGTTAGAGAGGAAACCTACTGCTGCCATATCATGGGCTACTCTTTCCGATTAGCAACAAGGGATCTTTTATATGGACTATCCCATAGACAGGATAGCGCATACCATGGCCTTTAATATACCCGTCATAGGGCACTGGCTAGAACGAGGTGTAGTTGCTGTATTATAAGATTTTCTTTACAGACTGTTGATTTGATTTCTAATTTTTGCTTTTACTCAAAGCAGGCTACTATATTAAATTTATACCTTAATCACAATCAATAAATGTTTAATAATATATAGTGTTTTTTTGTTGTTGTGTTTTTTAACTTAGGATATTCTGTAGTTTGATTTAAATATTTAGCTCTTGTTGCTAGGTCCTGTATTTTAAATAACTTTACTTACAGTGTTTTACCCTTGCTGCGAGATTCTATAGGTATTTTAATGCAGCGGACTCCAAGAGAGCTGGAGCCATTGCTTCCTGGATGTTACCAAAGAGTGAGTTGTAATACCTAATAATATAATAACTTTAATGAAGTCTCAGCATAATGACCATTTGTGATAACATTGAACATTAATTGTTCTGCTTGTTGAATTTCCTGATGTGATTCATTTAACTTTAGCTCTGCTGGTAAATGAAAAACAAGTCATAAAGTCGGTATAAATTTCCAGCTGTAATTGTCAGATTTGCTTAGGTAGGTTGTTCTTTTGCTTTTAGCTAGTTTCTTTTCAAATGCAACTAACTTAGCATTAACCTTCTTTTTTTTTTACAAATTCCTAACATTTTCATACTCTTTATACCAGTCCTAGCTCACAGTTTGAACAAAATGAGAATAAAGGAAAGTGACATGTCATAATGGTGACATATTGCTGATGCTGCAAAACAGGTGTTCACATGACTATTTTAAGTCTATTGATCCTAATGTTCCTTGACAAAATAATTGGCTTTAAAATTTATATCACTGACAATTTTCTGAATGTAATAACAGAGTAAGGAGCCTAGGTGTTTGGTTTTTCTGTAGTTAGAAACCTAGAAATCTAAGTCCTGCACTTTGTTGGTAGTGACATAGCTGTAACTCGTACTTGCCTGATATATAATTAGTCTGAGACTGATCCTCATCTTTAAACCACTATGGTTTTTTATGTCTTTAAAATATTACCAACGCTTAAGAAATGATTGATAACTATATATAATAGTATATATTAGTATTAATTATTTTAAACTGATGGCAAGCATGTACTGTATTGTGATTGGTTAATTTTTGGGATCAGATGGTCAATTTCAGGGATCAGATGATAATTTGAATTGGAATAAGAATAGGAATTGAAAGGGGTGAAGTTGACAGTTAAAGGTTTAAATTAGATTGTAGCCAGATCGTTTGTGTCAAGAATACTAAATATATAATGGATTGAGGGGAAATTCAGGTTACCATTGAACTATTCATGTGGAATTTTTCAGTTTCAGATGTTATTGTCTATTTGATCCCACTAACATTAAAAATTTTAACCTCAGGCTAACACCTTTGAAATTTGCTGGATTAAATGGACAGTAAATCCACTGTTATCTTCTAAATGGATGAGTGTGTTGCTAATAGATGGGTTTTTTTACTATCAGTTAATAGTTTTCATATACTAGTAGCCAAGTTGAGGACAAGGTGGTGTATTTTCGAAGCTCTCTTAGCGCTAAGATTATGTAAATGACTCTCAAGTGATGACATAATATATAAAATCATGTAGTGATGTCATCAGTTACAACATTTATTGTTATTGTAGTGTTAAGATCGTTTTGAAAATCTGCTCCAAATTGTGTTTAATATTAGAATTGTTTATTGCAGGTTAGTCAGTTGGAAGGTGTGTACAGTGTACAGGACCCCCATTTCTGGACGCTGTCAAGTGAGGTGTATGTGGGAGCAGTGAAAGTGGAAGTAGCCCATAATGCCGACACCAGATACATCCTCAGTCAAACACACAACATATTTACACAGGTTTGTAGGATTTTATGAGCGTATACGTTTGTGGTAGTGTCATAGTGCAGAGGTGTAAATCATTAAATGTCAACTGATACAGTCAGTAAGCCATGGGGTTTTCTCCCATATAACAATAGTTATGTGATGTCCATGTAATCAGGAATAAAATATATAGATGGAGCTGTTATTTTCTCAGCTTTTGATACGTTTCAGATATTTAAAGAAAAATAACAACAAACAGTTGAAAGAAAGGTTTTACAAACTAGATTGGATTTGTATGGAATAAAGAAAAAACTAAAGAAAATCTAATTTTAAATTTTAGAGTATTGTTTTTAGCTTTTTATAGGTATATCCAGCTCTTTATTTTATGTGCTTCGCTTTATTTTAAGTTTTTAGTAATACATATTTTGTAATTGCTATTATTACTCAGTACACTGATTGAGTTTTTTTCTCCTTACTGTTTGAATACCTTCAGTTAATTCATTTGTTTATGTTTTGCAGGCCGGTGTGCGTCAGCTGTGTGTGCAGATTGACATAGCTCCTATGTAGTTTACTGCTGAGTGTGAACTGTGATACCTGGATCTTCAATTACTTCTTGGTGCAACGTATCTACTTCGTGGTGTATTCTCAGTGGGTAATGACTTGAGAGAAATTTAATATATGGATTCTGACCTGAGGAGTATATATTTTTATAACTGATGATAGGTTGAGTCCAGCATATATTGAATTATGTTTAATTTGAAAGTTTTGGAACTAAATTTGATTGGTTAAAATCTGCATAAATTGAAGTTTGATTGGTTGAAGCCTGCTAAAACTGGATTCTAATTGGTTATAGAATGCTGAAGCTGGACTCTGATTGGTTGGAATTTTTAGACACTGGATTCCAGATGGTTGAGATTTCCATAAACTGGATTCTTGTTGAAAAAAAGCTCCATGGATGAGATAAATATATTAAGCATATTTATTTTAGGTGGTATTACAATGTATGATTTTACAAATGAAACATCATAGTGCATATATTTTGCAATGTGGTTAAAAACGCAACAAAAGTTAAAAAATAATAATACATGCCTTAAATCTAGATAACTCTATTCAAGGCAACTTAACCGTTTAATTGAGTCATGTTAGATAGTGAGTCACTTGTGACCAAATCATCATCACATGACTGCTATCATGTTGTGCAAATGGGTTTACACTGTATTTCAGTTGTCGAGTCGAGTCGTTTATATAAACAAAGATAGTCTATGTTGGTGTCCCTTGTGTACTGTGATTTAGGCTTCATGCATTGAATAGGTAATTATTGCAGTCTGGAATTTTGGAAAATGCTTATAGTTACTGCTTATAGTTGGGTGATGGCAGACAACCAACAGACATAATTTTAAATAAAACACCAGGGTACATATTTGAAACATGTTTTAGTACAACATCATCATAAAACATTCTTAAATAATGGCATTACATATCAAAATATGTTCTGACGATATCAGTTACTAGGGTCCGCGGTGTTCATTATTGCATCACAATTTGCTACACATATTTCAATCATTTAATACTAGTTGCTAATCAGTTTTCTATTCAAGTATAACTTTTGCTAATTAAAATTTGAGAAACAAAATGTACCCTGGTGATGATATTTAATATTATTGTAGCATTAAGTTTGTTTTGAAAATCTGTGACAGTATTGTTCTTTGAAAATGTGCTAAGTTTCAAACAGTTGCTATAGGGTCAATGTCTATCACTTTACTTAATGATTTTAAATACCTTTATGTGGTTAAAAACAATCTGTGCAGTGAAGCTATACACATACATATTGTTTAGTTTTCAGGTGTAAAAATAAAACATATAAATATGATTAAAACCATATGTTGTTTTTAAAACTGACTATGCTTTATGCCAGCAGAGAAACTTGTAGATATGAAATATATATTCCATGTATGTTTGTTAGTATGTATGATATTTCCTTGACCATAGTGAGGTTGTGAGACAACATTTAAATATATCCAGTTACAAACACAATTTAGCAGTGGAAGCATTTGCTATATGCATATACAGTGTTCAGATAATGACCAGGGGTTGATCTTAACAGTAGTCCGGTAGTCTGAGACTACCTGAAAATTAACAAGACTACCTGAAGCTACAAACTGGTACTCTATTGGACTACTTGGAATTTGAGAAAAAAATCATTCAGCAAAAATGTAATATTTTGTGTAAGTGCTGATCTATTTCAAAGGGTAGAAATAGAGGTTTGTTTTTAAAAACAACAAGGTATACTGATACATATTTCAGTCAATACAGTCTTCCACCAAAATATAATTCTTTGTTTAGTTTCATAGAATGGTAGTTTAAACTGCCATCACATATAGTACATGTAGTAATGTTATTTTTAACACCAGATTATTACAAAATGTGGACCACCTGAAACTTCATAGGACTATCTGAAATGAAAGCCAGGTAGTCCTGATAACACCATGAAAAAATAGGGAAGATCTAACCCTGATGACTGTATAAATACAACTACATATATATTTTCAAGTTTAATCCATAAAAGTTGACCGTACTTCGTTGTTTTTATTCCTATTTTTATAAAAATTGTAATTAAAATTTAAACATCTGCCAAAGTTCTAGTTAGAGTAATTTTTTAAATATTAAATATTAAACTATTGATAAAATGTGGTTATGCAGCAGTTGACATTATTACTCATTGTAATTTTTAATTTTATTTTTTATAAATAATAAATAATAATAAAAGGCATTGTTGTAACCTAGATTAATTTCTAACCATGTTTCCACCCACCTTTTCTTTCCCATATTCATATCATTAAAGTAATTTGTAGTGTAAGCACATTCAAAATGATGGTATTCACTTCACTTAATTGCAGTTAAAAACACAACATCTGAATTCTCAGACTTTCAGTATAACGTGTTTGTTTTTTATTACAGTTTATTACAGCATGACTAAATTCTTGGCTTTTTAAATATAGCATTTCTGATACCTAATCATGTGGACATTTTTTAAGTGGAAAAAATCATACTAGTTCATTATGTTTATATGGAATGTTTCAATTAGTTGTGCTGTAACAGAATATAGGGCTGTTAATTCTAATTTGGCTTCAGTGTGTGTTGTGGCTGCCTTTTAAAATTAATATGAATGTGAATGCTGCACATTTTTGAGAGATGTATATGCATCTACATATTAAACTATATGCATAGGTGTATACATTGTGTGTGTGTGTGTGTGTGTGTGTGTGTGTGTGTGTGTGTGTGTGTTTGTGTGTGTATTAACTTGAATGGTGCTGTAGTATCCAGTATTAATCAGGTTGAAATCTCAAGGACATTTTTAATGTTTAAACATTTAGGTAAATATTTTTGTTTTCTGCTAATTAATAAATCTTCAGTTTATGTCATACCTATGCCCTAGTCCATGTTATGAAGCATCATCACAGTTTTTATAATGTTTAATTAAATGGTGTATTGAATAATCTAATTCTAGGCAGTATACAGTATTCACTGATAATAAAATATTAATCATTAATGATTTTTTACAGTATCAACTAGTATGCTCCAGCTATTATGTTGGTTTTTTGTATGTATGATTTTGATGGAGGGGATTGTTTGTTTTTTTATTTTTGGAGGGTTTAATTTAGTCCTATTGACAGATTTGTATTTATTGTTTTGTCAACATTAGTTATATGGATATCAGTAATCAGTAGCTCAGTGCCTGCACTGTTTGGGATCAATTATAGTCAGAAGACGCATCATATAACGAATAGACCACTAGACAATTTATTTATTTTTGGATGATTGAGGGCTCCTTGATAGCCTGAAGGTGAAAAGGCACTCCCAAAACATGGTCAGTCTGAGAAGTAGCCACTAGTTTTTTTTCTAATTAAAAAATGTTTTCAACACTTATATCCATTAATATAGATGTGTTGAGTGCATCGTTCAGTACAATTTAAAAATAAATTGATGGTTGATGTTGGTGGCTGGTTCCAGCTTCATAATATTTGCTTTCATTTATTCAGACACAAGCTGTTCATTCCGTCATCCATAGTGTCATTTTTGTGGTGCAGTTTAAGCTTTCGAGGTGCAATTCTAGTCATCATCTTCACATTTTTCATTGTCTTTATGTAAAAACATTTATCACATAATACTGAAATCATACCGAAGACGTTTGAGTTTGTTTAACAATTTAATGTCATGATTCACTTCAGGTACATGTAATAGTTTGTTTAGTTACATGTGATGGTTGATATTCGATGTCAAGAACTGCATATTACACTGGTTTCAAGAGCTTTAATTCCATCATTTGGCTTCTATACCTGTACCATTAGCTATCATAACGTTTTTACTTTTCAAACTTAATCAGTCATGTTCAACCATATGCTCTTCAGAAGTACCCCTTTTGGAAAAGATCTTTATTTTATAATGTGGAACAATTATTTTGTATATTTCTGTTAAAGAAGGTGTGTGTATATATTTTCAAGGCATTCTCCTCTTTACATGGAGTGATTTAACCACTTTCCAACTCCTGTTAACACATAGTATTTAGTAAATACTATTATGATAGGTATCAGTACTTCAGAACAATACTTTTTGGCTTACCTAAGCAACAACTGTATTTTATCAGTAATATTTATGTCATATATAAAATTGTGACTGAACAATGTATTGTCAGATTTAAAAAACATTTTTGTGTAAATTCATACTTATGTATTCATGCCCTTCATTTGCAGGGTATAAAAGCTAAGGTCACATATAACATTTCCTTACAATGAAGCCAACAATGTCTATAAGATACAATATGTGTGTGTGTGTGTGTGTGTGTGTGTGTGTATATATATATATATATACTTTGATGTGCATGTTTTTGTATGAATTTATCAGAAACAATGACAAATTTAATCTTAGTTAAAAACTATTAAAGAGCGTATATTAATTACACATAATATGGAAATTAAGTATCATTTAATCAACTCTTGATATGCGGCGTAAAACATAGTTTGTTTTAATGATGCTAATACCGGGTATAGCACTTTCGTTGGTTAATCTTAACATGTTGGATATCAAACATTTGGTATTGTTCAGTTATAATTGGAATACATCATTACATCTAATTAGCTAGTATGGGCTTCTGCAGTTTTCCACAAAAAAACCCAGCATATACCACAGCCTTTCATATGCCACCTAAGAGACATTGGTTTGGACAGGAATGGTTCCACCGAGGTGACTTGAACCTGTGATACAAATATCTCTGGCATTTACTCTGCTAACTGAGCGAGATCCTGCCCTATTGGAAATTGTACAGAATTTGGAAATAATGATGACTTATGCAATATTTAAGTAGTTTTTCTCCTTAATGTTTAATCGTGATGACCAAGTTCATATACTGGCCATGTATATTGCTGCTTGAACATCAACTATATCAATCAATATCAAGAGTTCATTTATAGTTTGTTATTTGCTGAAGTGCAATTTATTAAAATTATTATTATTATTATTATTATTATTATTATTATTATTATTATTATTATTATCATTATCATTATTATTATCATCATTATCATCATCATTATTATTATTATCATCATCATCATCATCATCATTCTTATCAACATTAATATTATTAACATTATTATTACCGTAGGTCATTACTGCCCACCTGGTACTATCACAGAGGACCAGTTTCCATGCCTACCAGGAACGTACACCGGACGTACTAATTTGACCAGTGCTGATGAATGTGATGCATGTCCACTCGGAAAATACTGTGGATTTGGTGTCGGTATGTTACCAGGATTTAAAATAATATAATATCGGAATAATATTTCATGCAGCAGAGTTTTCTTTGCTTTTATATGCAGAGGTTATTGTAAGTGAAAAATAAGATTCAGGAAATAGTGTGCATTTGGTGTTGGTACGTTCCCAGGGTTTGAAATAATATTTGAAATAATATTTTTTATGTCAGAATAATATTTAATACTTAGGGTTAGGTTTAGGCATAATTGTTAATAAATTTATTTGTGCTTTTTATTTTTTGTTTTACTTTTTAATGAATGAATGGATAAATGAATGATAGATAGATAATTTTCAGTCACATTTGACTATATATTAGCAATTACTTTATTTTCGTATTTATAATATATTAGTCATTATTTTGTCAGTGAGACATTTCTTACTAAATAAGTTTTTAACTGATAAATATTAAAGCAATTTTACATACAAGTAAATTCACTATTTCTTTTTTCAGGGGAGACAATCAACCCTCCACAGCCATGTAAGCCAGGTTATTACTGCCCTTTGCAAACACCGGGTCCAGATCGCTTTCCCTGTCCGGAGGGATCATACAGCAACAAATCTGACCTGTACGAAGCCTCACAGTGTGATGACTGCCCACTGGACTACTACTGTAAAGGTGTGTGAAGTTATTATTATTGTATTATATAAATGTTATATTCTTGTATTATATAAATGTTATATTATTGTATTATACAAATGTTATAATTATTATTGTATTATACAAATGTTATATTATTGTATTATACAAATGTTATATTATTGTATTGTTATACAAATGTTATATTATTGTATTATTATACAAATGTTATATTATTGTATTATATAAATGTTATATTATTGTATTATATAAATGTTACATATGTGTATGGATATCTGTATATGTGTGTGGGTGGGTGAGTGTGTGTGTATTTGTGTGAGTAATATAAGGGATCATACAGCAAAAAATCTGACTTGTACAGGTTCTCAGTACGATGACTGCCCACTGGAGTGCTACTGTAAAAATTATTTTATTATATAAAATATTATATATCATATATGTGTATGAATCTCTAGGTGGTCAGTCAGCCCCTGATAACCTGTGTCAGCCTGGCTACTACTGTCCACTAAGGACAGCCTACTACACCGACTACAATTTCTAAAACAGAAATTAATTAGTACAACAAATGAAAAATCAATGGGTTTGTGTTAGTTAATACTGAAAAACAAACAAATAATGTAATTATATAATTTTATTAATATGAATGTAATTTCAGTGTACATCCATGATCTGATGAACATGTTGTGCAATGAAGCAGTGCCATATGAGAAGGAATTCTCCTCTATAATGGATGAAATAAGTATTCCCAGTTCTTTGTCTTCTGCTTACGATCATCCCAACATTCAGGAAGCTGTACTTTTACACACGTCGAGAGCTGGAAACCTTGATCATTTTCTGTTGGGAATGCTTATCGAATAGCAGTCACAGCACAAGATGGCAGAACCCGTCTGTTGTGTTTTCCCAGATAACCCCAACACCACCGTACAAACTGTCTGTAGGCAATGTATCTGTATTTTCTAAAATAACAAAATAAATTGTTATTACTCTTCACAAATTGTGTGTATTACAAGACATTGTTTAGGGTTGTAATACTTGTCTTCTGATAGTACTTTTCTGGACTGGTTTACCTCTTCCCTAACATGAAAAATTGTGCTATGGTTTGT
>JAUTBW010171113.1:0-12550 GCA_032361425.1 Peltospira smaragdina | reverse complement strand
GAGAGAGAGAGAGAGAGAGAGAGAGAGAGAGAGAGAGAGAGAGAGAGAGAGAGAGATGTTTGCTATTAATAAAAGCATTTATTAATATTTTCTTACAGTGAAGAAATTGCCTTTTACCAGGGTAATCATAGGGAACAGTATACAATTGAGGCAACCTTCAAGAAACTGGTACGTATATATGTGAATTTTATCATGCGTTCTTTAAATAATAATTGTTATTATGATTATTATTATTAAATTAAAATCGTCTTTACTGAGTAATTTGTTTCTTTATTTGAAATAATAGAGTGAAAATATATAGTTTTCATTAAAATATTTGTTATAATTAATTAACTTATTTCTGTTAATAACTTATTTTCTTCCATGTAGTGTTTGTGGATTTTGTGTGAAATTTGGAATTACCATTGTATGTATTTATATATTTTTCAGATTCACCATTTGAGAGAGTTCACCTTCTTCCGGTTGCAAATGGGCTTTGTTGATAATGTTGTCGCCAAGTGTAAGCAATCTTAGTTTATTGTTGTTACTGTTATAAACAGACAAAAACTAATTAAGAGACAAATATGATTTTAATGTTATTATTATAAATAAGCAAAAACTGTAAACACTAAATTATTTTTATATTGGATTTTAAAGTCATGATTTATATCACTTCTTTTTTATGTGTGATGCAAATTGTAAAAGATCCTTGTTTTTAAAGTCAAAACGAATATCTGATTTTACTTCTGTTATATCTGGTTTATAAACACCTTTGCATTGTTTGGTATCTGCATCTAAAATGTGTTGAATGCATTAATAAAAAACACATTGAGTTTTGGCTTGTTATTGCAGACATTGCAACAGTGGTTGGGTACCTGGTGGTAAGCCGGCCGTTCCTGAATCTTGCCCACCCCAGACATCTGACCAGCTCACACAGTGAGCTTCTGGAGGTTAGTTCAACTTTGTGTCTTCAGCTTTAAAAATCTCACGTCATTAGTTGTTAAGCAGTAGGAATTAGCTTGTACGCTCTGTCTGTTGATGAATTGGTCATTGAATTGGTTCCAGCCAGTGTAGCACAACTGATATAACAAAGGTTGTGGTATGTGCTACCTTGTCTGTGGGATGGCTAATTGAAAAGAGTAGCCCATGTGAGTGGCAGCAGAATGGTCTGAATCCATTATGTCTGACACACAGCTATAAAGTAAAAACTTGTTGAGTGCATCATTAAATAAAATAATTCTTTCGTTCATTATTTGGAGATATTTACTAGATATTTATATTTGTAAATAAGCAGTATTTTCTTAACGATTGTTAAATGTAATTGATACAACTTCTATTTATGAACATCAGGTTACAACATTAGAGTTTAAGAAAAGCTTAGATGCAATACATTACACAAGCCATTTCCATTCAAAATAGGTGTACCTACTGACTGCATAGCCGGTTAACACGGAAATAAAAACATTACCTGAAAGCAACCCAACCACTACTGTCACTATACTGGCTGTATGCAGTGAGTTTAGATGTGACTGGGTTTTTAAAACTGAACATTTTTTTATTTATTTTTTTGCCTTTATCATATTATACTCCTTTCAGATGTAATGACTTCAGATGTTATTGAGAGGTGTGGTTTTAATAATGAAAATAAAAATATCTTCCTTTTTTTTCACCTTATCGCATTATATTATTTTCTTTCAGGACTACTACAAGAGTGGTCGCATGTTGGTAAAGATGGCTGAGGCCATAGGACGAATTGTGTTGGCTGGCAGAGAAATGACCAGACTTGCTGGGTATGATATTAGATATCTTTGATATATTTTGACAGATAATACAAATTTGTTTTATAATGTTAAAGGTACACATTAATGAAAGAGTGAAAATTATTATATTTTGATTATGTTCCTTGAATCTTTTAATAATCATATCCATTTATAATTTTGATATTTTAGATTTCTCTCTTTATACCTTTTTGCATAATCTGGGAAGAAGCATAGAACCTTCAGTAATAATTAGCATTCTCGTTCAAGCATCCAGTGTTGATAATTAATAAACTGTTTTGTGATACTGTTTTGCAATTCTTCATTAGCTTAGAAAACTTAAAAGAATACTTTTTTTTTTGTTATATGTTGTACGATTAAAAAACAAACAAAATAAACGACCTTTAAAATTTAAATGCTGTGTTTAATGCAATCAGGTTTTTTAAACTGCAGGTTCACTGCTCGCGTGACTGAGCTGATCACGGTGCTCAATGACATCAACAGTGGACGTTATGAGAGAACAATGGTTGCTAATGGTAATTTGGAGTTTAACTCTGTACCCATAAGATTGCTGTGCATATTTATTTTTTATTAGATTCAGTGGATAAATAAGAAAGAAAAGATATTTTTTATAAAAGCATAGAATCTTTAACAGATATTAAAATAGTCATGTCTGTCCTAAATTTAATAGTTTTTTTGGGAGTGTATAGACTTTATAACAGGATTGGTGAGTTAAAAAAATTCATTAACAAAAAAATACTAATTCAGAATGGGTAGAAATAATGTTAAGTTATTCGGAGTGGTAAGATAATCTCCATGTTTGTGTGTGGGTGTGGGTGTGGGTGTGTGTGTGTGTTACAATAGTTTTTAATAAATAATTAGGGATAATGTATTTTTTCATTAATTTTCCGTTAAAAACAAAATGTAAATGTAACAATATACCACTGAACACTACACATTGTGTGTTTCAGCATCTTCAGATAACAAGGTGCTGAAACCAGGCAGTGGGAACATCATCATCAAAGACCACATCATCAAGTGAGCATGACCAGTATAAACATATAACAACTAATTTTAATTATTAGCAACATGCAACAATGTTGGTATTTCATGTTACTTGTAGCATTGGGCTATGCTGAAAGCGTCAATATTTGGTTAGGTATTTGAATAAGCAGAGTGTGTATTGGTATAGGGATAGTATATAGAATGATTTGAATGAAGTAATTTGTACATTTCTTGTTAAATTCTTGATCAAGCAGAACAGTTGTCCTACATAAGGTTTTCAAAGAACTCGCAAAACTAGTTAAGATTATTTGATGTTTGACTGTAAGCTAATATTTTTGTTATCCAGACATTTAAATACAATTAGATATTTTCAGATCATTTCATGAATATAATATGGTGCTGTATGTTCAATATGTAATGTAAAATTTATTATATTTTTCACAGATTTGAGAAAGTCCCTCTAGTAACACCAAATGGAGATGTTTTGGTGAAGGAACTCAACTTTGAAGTGAGTCTAAATTTGTTTTATTACCAGTAATATTATGAAAAACCCTTTTTTTTTTTTTTTTTTTTTTTTTTTTTTATTACAGTGTAAAACTGCCTGGGATATTTAATTGGAGTCATTTATTGAGTTTATCAAGATTAATTTGAGGAATAGTTATTGAGTGTTAAGATTTAATCACAGTGGAAGCTACAAGGGAACATACAGCGTAGATAAATAGATAGTTTAAAAAAAAAAAATATATATATATTTTTTATTTTTTTTTATATATATATATGTGTGTGTGTGTGTGTCTCTATATATATATATATATATATATATATATATATATATAAAATGTCAGATGTTTATATATTGACTATTTTAAGCTTTGACAGTTTACACACATCCCGAGCGTGTCTGACAATATTTGTTGTTAATGTTTGTGTTGTTTTGTAGGTGAAATCCGGGATGAATGTGCTGGTTTGTGGACCAAATGGATGTGGCAAGAGTTCTCTGTTCAGGATTCTAGGAGAGGTGAGAGTTTGGTGAATTATATCCGTTAATTATATAAATACAGAAAGGATCTACTTTAGAAAAATGTTTATCAAGTATTTATACATTGTATGTTCGTGCACTCATTCCAGTCACATAATATATATAGGCCTATATTCGTACATTATTTTTATCTGTCATTTTTGTCTTATTATTGGTAATGTATTAATATTTCAGATACATAATATTAATAACTCAGAAAAATGTGGGCAAAATAATATGGTATACAGTAAATAAATATGGAAATATTTGTGTCAGTGTTAACTATAAAATTTAACGGTTTTAATCGTAGGATTTTATTAATTATTTTTAGTTGTGGCCTCTTTTTGGTGGTACATTAACCAAACCTGAGAAAGGGAAACTCTTCTACATTCCACAGGTGAGTAGATACTCAATATATTTTATGTCATTAAGTATCTCTACAATTATATACAAATATTTAAATTCATGTGACAAGTAGAATAAACCAGTTGGAACAGTTATTTTAACTGGTAGGTGAACAGTGAAGTAATTAAATTACCTGTACAGTATATCGTACGTAATAAGCCTGCAGTTGTTGAAAGAGCAAGTAAAAAAGGAGGTTACTCTGTCTCCTGAGAAAATGAGTTTTACAATAATTGATGTACAAAAAAAACCTGTCTGTTGTGTATAATTTAGTGAATAAAATGTCGTGCAACATAGTTTATTGTCCTTGGTTTGTTATAATTTTTACCTGAGCTAACTATAGAGATAAAGAAATAAAGAGTATCTTTATGTCTTTTTCTGTTAGTTAAATTAAATATCATCATTATCATGGGTTAGTATTTTTTGTATTAAATTGCATAAAAGGTGAGGGGGTCAAATATGGAGAGTCTTCTACAAAATCTGGGAGGTTTGACAGACCTGGGTAGTCAGTACCACCCCTTTCCCCCCATTCAAAGACATTTCCATAGCCCTTTATAAATATTAATATTTTATAGACTTTATGCATAAACAATCTAAGATAAATGTTACAGGAATTCACAGTTAGCTCAACTATATTTTTTGTAACTGTTTACATGCCACACTTTTAACAATGGTTAATGAGAAACAAATTTTATTTCAGCGTCCATACATGACAATAGGTACACTGCGGGATCAGGTGATTTACCCACACACACACGAGGAGCAGTTAAATAGGGGAGTCACTGATGCAGAGTTAGAGGACACTCTGAACAAGGTGTTTTATATATTGAAATATATACTATGTTATTTAATGTTTCTATCTTGCTATACATTCAATTTTTTTTTTAATGCTGATGGGGTGGAGGTTTTTTTATTATTAAAGTTCTAGTACACTTTCTTTAACACATTCGCTATCTACTACTTATAATGTTATGTAAGCAGTTAAAGAGGGAAGTGGGTGATATCGAATTTCAGGACTCTCGAGTCTAAACAAGGTATTTTATATATTTAAATGTGTACTACACTACTTATTGTCTTTTTTTTTTATCAATTGCCAAAGTGGCGGAGTTAAATTATATTTAAATTTTGGTACACTTTCTTTAGGACATTTCCTATTTATTGTGAAGATGTAATGAAATGGTTATGGTTGGGATTATGCATATTGTAGATCTCTTAGTGCTGATAATCATTTAGGATAAAGTGACATGTAGGTAATGGGTTTCACCTTTTCTGATCCATCACCACAAGTCTGATACCAAATAAGTATTTAATATGTGCTGAATGGTCAGTGAGTAAAATGTGTGTTTTTTCCTTGTATTATTCAAAGATAACATTTTCCTTTTTTTAAATTTATATTTTTCTCTTTTTTATTTTATTTAGGTTCAGCTTGGATACATCTTGGATCGAGAAGGTGGATGGAATGCTGTACAGGTGAGTTTAAATTTTTATAAATTTCCTTTTTATTTAACATGCACTCAACACATTTTTAATTTTAAAAGATATATCGTTGTTGGAAACGTTTTAATTGGGGGAAATTCTTAGGGGCTACCTGACAGGGATTGATCTCAAATCAACCACATATCACGCGGACTTGAACAATAGTAGGCTTTTGAAGGACAACACAGCTGTTGGACACTTTTCCTGGCATATTTTACTCAAATTAAGGATATGTATACGTGTGTGTTGTTTTGTTAGCTTTAAATTTTAAATACAGCCTGAAATAATATAATGTATCTGTTGTTGGTAGATATCACACTAAAGAGGTCAGGTTAAATATTAGAAAATAGAAAACATTGAAGATTTCTTAAGTCTTTAATCATATTGGCATATTTCAAGTGCTTTTATGTTACAAAGTATTTGTGATCTTTCATGTGTGGGTGTTTGTTTGTTTTGTTGTTGTTATTGATGTTGTGTTGTTGTTGTTACTAAGTGTATGGGTTTGGCAGGAATATACAATACCAGTATTGTAATAATTTGTGTAAATTTTTATTTGTAGGATTGGATGGATGTGTTAAGTGGAGGAGAAAAACAAAGAATAGCAGTAAGTTCTTTTTATATGATTCTTTTTTATTTTTATGACCAACATATTTATTTAGAAATCTTATTGAAAAAAAAAATCCATGATCTGTTATGTCAATAAACAAAACAGCTATCAAAACAATATTTACATTTATAAGCATACAAATATTATTCTGGTTTAACTTTAAATAAATAATTATGTCTATTTGGATTATAAAATTTGTACTTTAAAATGTGATGATGAAATACTTATGTATTATCTTTATAATTCAGATGGCTCGACTGTTCTACCACAAGCCACAGTTTGCCATTCTTGACGAGTGTACGAGTGCAGTCAGCGTGGATGTGGAGGGTTACATGTACCAGCATTCAAGGGAGGTAAGTGTCATTTAACTGGCACTGGGTTACTCATAGAATTAGATTTTCTAAGTGTCTGTTTCTGTGTTTTAAATATGTGTTATGTTCACAACGGAACATTGTAGTATCATCATTTGCTATAATTTTAAAAGTTACTCACATTGAAACATTTTTGCATTCAGATTTGTACTGAAGGATCTAAATATTTCAATTAAAATAATTGTTAAATTACAAGCAATTTATTTAAAAAAAAAAATAAAAAAAAATAATAATAATAATAATAATAATAAAATAATAATAATATAAATGTACCACCATAGTCAGTTGTAGATATGTTAAACTGATATACTGAGGCGACATTTTTCTGTTAATTACATTCTTTTTTCAGGTCGGAATTACCCTGTTCACAGTTTCCCATCGAAAGTCATTATGGAAACACCATGAGGTATTTTACAATTTGTTATATTGATTGCTAACCAAGTATAAATAGTACTATAATTTTGGCAATTAAAATTTGAAAACATATTCCTTGTTTATTGAATTGTATAAATATAGAAAATGTAATAATTGTTTATTAGAGTATAATATTAATTGTTTTTCACCATAGCCTAATTTTCTATTCTTTTTTTTTTTATGTGGTCCTTAATATAGTATATAAGAATTTATAATTTACTGAGAAACTTGATAATGGTGTATTGTATTAAAATGAATAGACATGTTACATTAATTTTAGTCTTTTCTCAAATTGTTTTACTCAGGATACACAAATTTCATAAATTGAATCCTTTAATACTAGTTAACTAATCAACTTTTGCTAATTAAAATTTCTAAAACAAAATATGTACTGGTTGTATTTTACAAAAGTAAAGTTTTCTTTTTTTTTCCTCAGTATTACTTGAAGATGGATGGAAGAGGTTCGTTTGACTTCAAAGCCATCACACCAGAAACGACTGAATTCGGATCTTGATAGCTCATTGTATATTTAGTGCCTGTCTTGAAAACATTCTACATTTAAGTGTGTGGTTTTTTAATTAAATGTATATATTATGGTGATACCAGAAAACCAGACATGTGTGGAGTCATGTGATTAGATTGTGCTGCCAGTGATTACAAACTATGTGTGCTGGACACAGAGTTTGAAGCCAACATTTGTTCTGTTTACTTCAACAACAACAAAAAGCCATTTAAAAATTAAAATGGCAGACTTTGCATATTAAATTTAGTATGAAATAAATGATTAGGTTATTCAGATTGAATGGATGTGTTAATTGGATTAGTGATTACATTAATCAGTAGGTACTAAGTAATAATAATTTATTTTATTTAACAAGGCATTAAACTAATTTTTAACAGTTATATCAGTATCAAACACATTTTAATTTATAAAAATTCCTAGTGGCAGTTTGACAGGGATCGATCTCAGATTAACTGTGTTAGGCGAGTGCATTCACCACTAGACTATCATGGCATCATACATTAATCAGGTATGATTATTTTAATGGTTATTAAGTTACGTATGTTAATATAGAGTACTAATATCTTATAATATTATTCATCGTAAGAATGGGGTTTTGCAATGATTTAGACTGTATTATGTTTTGTGTAACATTCACAGCCACAATCTTATGATAAATATTTATCATAAGACTGTGGCTGTGAATAAATATTCTGTGGTGAGTAATACATGTTTGAAAGTCATTAACCTTGGGCATCAGAGGCTGGCAACTGAAACCATTTTCAGCAAAAGTTTTAAAAACATATTCTGATCAGATTTTTCAAATAGACCTAAGCAATTGCTCGTTTTGTACATGCTCATATAACATTTTAAATTGGTAAAGTTGTTATCTGTCTGACATAAGTGTTATACATGTTTTGAATCACTGGCTCAAAAATGTGTTTAGAATTCTGTACCATTTGTTTGACCTGACATCCAGCTGCTTAAGATTTTTTATTCTACTGCCCGGTGTGAATAAGTGGTGCATTTATGAAAAATACTGCAGATCTATGACAAGTTTTCTACACCTTAATTAAGATTAATTTCAAGTCATAAATTTCAGGATTCTATAGTAATATTTACTGAAGATTAAGTTAAAACTGCAACTTGTTTTCTACACACACACACCCAATTTGATCTGTGTTCATCCTTTTAAAACTGAAATGTGGTTCTACAAAATAATATAGTTTGAAATTGATGCAGTGGCAACACTTACAAGATTCGGTGCATATGATGTCATTTGGGCTTCAGTTTTGTTTCACCAAATGGAGTTTTGCAATGATTTAGACTGCATTATGTATTATTTAACATTTAGTTACATTGGAATGTGGTGAAGATATAAAAAAATAAAAATTGCATGGATAAATAAAATCTACCTACAAAATTCCAACTGATAAATATATTAGCGTAATAATGGGGAAATTTTAAAATAATATCCTGGTACATATTGTTTGCAATGACCCCATCTGAATTTTTTTTATTAACCCGGTACTGACTGTTGAACAGATTTCAAATTGTTCAACTAATATCCCGGTGTGTTTTTAGTGAGAAAGTTGTTTATCACTGTGTGAATGATGAAAATGTAGCATTGTTGATATAAAGTGTTACTGGCTGTAGCTAGTGGGAATTACCCTATTAGCTTTGTACTGGGAATTCCCTATTAGCTTTGTACTGGGAATTCCCTATTAGCTTTGTACTGGGAATTCCGTATTAGCTTTGTACTGGGAATTCCCTATAAGCTTTATACTGGGAATTCCCTATTAGCTTTGTATTGGGAATTACCCTATTAGCTTTGTACTGGGAATTCCCTATTAGCTTTGTACTGGGAATTCCCTATTAGCTTTGTTGGTAGAGTGCTTGGTCACTGAATCTGAGGGTCTGTGGATCGATTCCCCTCAGTGGAGATTGGTTTATTTGTTACATAACCTAAATGTTCAGCAATTGTTTACCTTGTTACATAACCTAAATGTTCAGCAATTGTTTACCTTTATACCGTAACATAATTATATTAGACAACCATTTTTATCAGTTGTACATAAATGGTTATTTAAATAAAAGCATGCTTGTTTAAAATTTCCGAAATGAACTTCATATTTTGCATAATATTTGATTTGTGTTCAACATACATGTATATGTCTTGTTTTTGAGTCATTTGTTTAAAAAGACCACTTTCCTAAATTCATTATAGTAATCTGTTAGATTTTAATAGTTACCAGTTGTACATGTTACAGATTAGTATGGGTGTAAATCTTATTTCCTAAATCTGTTGCATTATAAGTTGTTAATAATAGTTAACAGCTTCAATATACATTACAGATGTGTTTTAAAGAATTAGTGTTTTGATAGTTGTTACATTTTAATAGCATCAACATAATACAGACATTTCAGATGTTTTGAAGGCATAACTCAGGTCATATATCCTTATTCTTGATTGTAACCAACTAGTAAAGTTGACAAATCTTCTTACGCAACATGACTGCAGTGTCTACATCTTTGGTTGTAACCAAGTCATTGGCAGAGAATCACACTGTTCTGTCTCCACTTTTGTGAAAACTGAGTTGAAGTGTCCGTGTGATTTTGATAACTTTGTGTTTGTCCTGGCAGACGTTCAGATCACATGCATGCTTATGATAGGATATATCTGTATTCAGCTTTGTTGTATCTCCATATGAAATAAACTAGACTGCAAACGGTGCATCAGCTGTTTATGAAAATGTGTTCTTTTGAAGATAGAACAGTGTGGTTCTCAGGTGACGGATAAGAAATGGGGGAAACGTTTATAATATAACTGCAATGTCTATATCATTCATTGTAACCAACAGATAGAGATAGGCAGTTTTCATAATATGACTGACACGTTTACATCTTTGTAACCAACAGATAGAGATAGGCAGTTTTCATAATATGACTGACAATGTTTACATCTTTGTAAACAACTGATAAGAAATGGCAAACTTTCATAACATGACTGCAGCCAAACATATAAAGATAGGCAGTTTTCACAGTATCACTGACAGTGTTTATACCTTTGTAACACACTGAAAACAAATGGGGGAAATACATCAATAATGTGACTGCAATTTCTGTTTTTGAATGTAATACACTGATAGAGATAGGAAAGTTTCATAAATATCAATGTTTACATCTTTGTAACTAACTGATAGAGATGGCAAACCTTCATAACATCACTGCAGTGTCATATCTTTCATTGTAACTAACTGGAACTGATAGACATAGGAAGTTTCCATAACATGCTTGATCGTAACTAACTGATAGAGATGGCAAATCTTCATAACATCACTGCAGTGTCATATCTTTCATTGTAACTAACTGGAACTGATAGACATAGGAAGTTTTCATAACATGCTTGATCATAACTAACTGATAGAGATGGCAAATCTTCATGCTGTGACTGATAGAGATGATAAACGTTTAATGACAGCATGACTGGAATGTCTACTTACTTGATTGTAATAACTGATAAAGATGACAGCATGACTGGAATGTCTGCTTTCTTGAATGTAATCAACTGATATAGATGACAAACCTTTAATGGCAACATGACTGGAATGTCTGCTTTGTAGAATGTAATCAACTGATATAGATGACAAACCTTTAACGACAACATGACTGGAATGTTTACTTTCTTGAATGTAATCAACTGATATATATGACAAACCTTTAACGACAACATGACTGGAATGTCTACTTTCTTGAATGTAATCAACTGATATAGATGACAAACCTTTAACGACAACATGACTGGAATGTCTGCTTTCTTGAATGTAATCAAGTGATATAGATGACAAACCTTTAATGACAACATGACTGGAATGTCTGCTTTGTATAATGTAATCAACTGATATAGATGACAAACCTTTAACGACAACATGACTGGAATGTCTACTTACTTGATTGTAATCAACTGATATAGATGACAAACCTTTAACGACAACATGACTGGAATGTCAACTTTTCTTGAATGTAATCAACTGATAGAGATGACAACATGACTGGAATGTCTACTTTCTTGATTGTAATCAATTGATATAGATGACAAACCTTTAATGACAACATCATTGGCAATTCTATTGCCAGTTTAAAAACCTTTTTTTTTTTTTTTTTATTACATGGCATAATCATAAATAGGTACTAAACTGAAACACTGTGGGGACAGGTGACATTATGTCATAGCTGACATACACACCATGTTGGTTTATGTTGTGCCACTAACATTTCAGCTTCTACTCTGGTTAGTAAATAATCGTCAAGCATGCTGGTATATCAGCCTATTAGGTTATCATGACCTACATTTATGCATTGCTGAACATTTACAGCGGCCACCTAGTTGTTTTCACATAGCATTTAAAGCATCTTAAAGCATCAGAAATAATAAAAACATTTTTATATACAAATATAATTATTTATTGAATCTGTTCATTATATTGAAAATGTGAATGTGGAGATGAAAATGTTTTTGTAACTGTAAATTAATTTTGTAAGTGAATTAATTTATTTTATGTTACTAGGAAATAAAAGAGTGATTTTCTTAAATGCTTTCAGCATTTATACTATGCAATAAAACCTATTTTTAAAGCATTTGGTTCAGCTCATTTATTTCATGTAACCCAGACATCAGCTGAGCAAACAGTAATACTTTTTAATGATAATGATGATGATGATGATGATGATGATGATGATGATAATAATATATACAATGTGTGTGTGTGTGTGTGTGTGTGTGTGTGATGTTTGTATGTGCACACACACATTTATTATTATAAAATCCAGTGGCTCACTAATTGGGATCAATCTTAGAAGTGACTGCACATCAGCGTACTTATACTAAGTACTGCGCTATGATTATAACATCACCTTTGTATATTGTTCTGCTGTCATTAAACCGACTACTCGCCAGCAACATATGACGTTACCATTATGCATTATTTTAACTCTGTCATTGGTATTAGCATTAACGAT
>JAUTBW010171003.1:0-12551 GCA_032361425.1 Peltospira smaragdina | reverse complement strand
AAAATATTGTCAATGCCGAAAACCATAAGAAAAAATATTTTGAGTACATTTTTAAATAAAAAAATGTAAATATTAATAATTATTAGTTTATAGTTTTTTCCCCAATTAAATAAGACCTTTTTAAAGCTTTGTATATTTTAGGCTATAAAAATGTAGGTTACAAGTTCTTACAGCATGTTTTCATGTGCTCTCTCTGATTTTCTTAGCGTGCCGTGTCTCGTGGGGCGATCGTGGTTCGAAAGCCGTGGGAGGAATCTGACGAGCATGGCACTGTGCGGATGGCCACTGTCCAGACCTATGGCGACACAACACATACGTTCGTTGACCGGTCAAAGTACAAGGGGCCATTTCTGCCTGGATACCGGCGCGAGGAGAAAGTTGACCCAGTCTTACAAAAGCTGTATGTACTGCTGGAAAATTATCTTGGACATCTGTATGTTCAGTGGCCTTATACACAAAACTGTGTAAAGTTATGTTTTGCACGTAATATATACTTTTGTCTAATCATTGGCTGAAAGTACAGTGTCTTGGCGTCATGGGCTAATGGTTTGACATACATATAAGATTGTTTCAAACATAAATCTACACTCTTTTGTGAATAAAGTCCTAGAATGGCATTCCATAAAATGTTTTAATTGCTATATAATGGTGGAGAACTTGATGCTGGCTGTTTATTGGTGGATTTGATCTTGTATAAATTTTCATTAACAAGTCTCTTTGTTGGTTTCTCAAATAGCATTGTTGCTAATGTATCAAACTATTAATAAAAATGCACAAGGGTGCCATTAAATTTGTAAATAACAATATATTAAATTGAAAATCATGTTTTCATCCAGTTTAATATAGCAGATGTGGAATGCATTGAATTTATTTCTCTCAATCTATCTCTTATTTTAACACGTGAAATCCATTTTTGATGGAATATCTACACATGTTCTTATAAAAAAATATTTTTAATTTTCAGCCCTCCTCCTAACCTGTTGCACATTGACCACATTGTCGGCAATCAGCCAGATAATGACATGACAAGTGCTGTGGAATGGTTTGTAGTTTGTAACTGGTTTTTATCTGAAGTATTATCTAAACCAGATATGTCTGGAGTTATTATATGTTCACAGGCTATGATCAGATATATTATCTAAACTGTTTTGTAAAAATTTTTAGAGGTGCTGCCTTTTTCTTATAAACTAAATGGTGCAGATTGTTGGATATATTAAACTAAGCCATATTGTGTGCAATATCAGTATATGTGACTATTGTTTTATTGAGAAAAATTTACACTTTAAGCCAGTTTGTAATAATTATTTTTGGTCATGGTAGATTGTTTGATTATAGATCTAAGATGTATAAAATAACATCATGTGTAAAAAAGCCATTCTGATGTCACACTGGACCCATTGGGCTATGTCTCATTCCAGCCAGTACTCCACAATGGTTGTAACAAAGGCCATGGGATGGTGTGTATAAAAGATCCCTTGCTGCTAATCGGAAAGAGTAGCCCATGTGGCATCAGAAGGTTTCTTTTCTCACTGTTACAATGATCTGTAACCATACATCTGATGCCCTGTAACCATAGATAAAATGTGTTGAGTGTGTTGTTAAATAAAACACCTCTCTCTCGATTTTTGATGTCTCATGCAGTAACATTATAAAAGAAACTTACCTTTGGACACTGCAGGTACGAGAAGAATCTGATGTTCCATCGCTTCTGGTCTGTGGATGACAAACAGATTCATACAGAGTATTCTGCTCTTCGATCGATTGTCGTCACTAACTATGAGGAGACGATCAAAATGCCGATCAACGAACCGGCACCTGGCAAGAAAAAGAGTCAGATTCAGGTTTGTATCATTCTTTGTCTATTGTGGAGGATCATAAGATTGCTCTTCGCAATAGCCAGAGTAGAGTGTTTTGTATAGTGTTCATAAATATTCAGTATTTATTAACTATTGAAGAAATCTATAATTAGATGAAATATCAAGTTTCTATTTTTTCGGTAGAGGGTTTTTGATTTTTAAAAAATTCATACAGTTTGCTAATATTTATAAAGAGAAACCATGACAACTTGACATTTGGTCAATATGAAACTGATTCCTGTCAGTTACTAAGGATTTTTTTTTTTATTGTTTAAAAACATTTTCCAATAATGATATAACCATTGATTAAAAAAATATCAGAAACTATTTGTCACAATCCGATTTTCCAAATAAAGGATTTTGTAATTTAGTGTATTCATTGCCTCCTTTAATTAAAATGTTTCTGTAGCTGATAAAACCATTAATAAAAATGTGTTCAGGGTATCATTAAATTACCAAAAAAATGCATATCAAGCTGATTTTTCTCTGTTTGCAGGAGTTTGTAGAATATTTTGGAGGTGCAGGAGTGCAGCACATTGCAATGAGGACCAACAACATCATCGAATCGGTAAAATTGTGGTATAGTGGTGTTCTGTCACGAGTACAAGTCTTTGTATTTCATGGAAATTATTGCTGTCGGTAGCATCACTATCATGGCAGCAACCAAAATATCCATTCCTATGATTATTGGTAACAATATCAAAAACAAAGGTTGAAAAAGAATGCTCTTTAATAGAACCCAGTGTTTCTTAGTGATTTTCAGAAATTGATATGAAATTTTAGTATTTTATCCATTATTTTCAGAAATTAAAAGAAAATTTTAATGTGTTAACCATTATTTATATAATAAACTAAATTCAAACCTTTATTTGTTGTAATTTATACAGAAACAAAAAATAAGTTGGCGTGGTCTTTTGACAATCCAGTGCCATTATGTTATAGTAAATTTATCCCATATCCTCATATTTAATATAGACAGCATCTTCTGTCTTTCTTGTTAATGTTTGTGGGGTTTTAAACTTCACCCATCCAGTATATATTTTCTCTATAGGAAAGTGATAAAAACACAGACAATTTTATTTATTTTTCACGTGTATTGTCATCATATATATCTTGTGATCAGTATCTAGCTGATTGCTAAATGGTTATTTAATACTGTATGGTGTATTTTTCTCATGCAAATTTTTGTTTCAGATTTCAAACCTTCGAGAACGAGGAATGGGCTTCCTTGACATTCCAAACAAGTATTACGAGAATCTTCGCCAAAGACTGGCCTGCTCCAAGGTCAAGGTCAAAGAGGATATTGACATTGTAAGTGTATATTGATATTCTAAGTATATATTGATATTTTAAGTGTATAATGATAATGTAAGTACATAGTGATACTGTAAACAGATCTTTTTAATAATACTGGTTAGGTATAATCATAAATGCATTTGGGTCCAGTTTAAAGACAGTATGTTAAATTTTGAAGGTGAAAAAAAACAACAACAAAAATAGTTTGTAAACAGCCATTAGATTTTTTTCCATAATGACATCATTTTTATGACTGAGAGAAATTAACATAATGGCTTTACCAATAATAGGATTTTAAATATGAGAGAGAGAGAGGGGGAGGGAGAATGAGAGAGAGAGAGAGAGAGAGAGAGAGGGAAAGAAAGACTGTATATCTGTAAAATACACATGGTACATTTTATCTAGTTATATGATGTCAGACTTATGGTTAAGGAGATTCTAGGACAACTACTCCTTTTTCCCGTTGTCCAGGGGACAATTGACCTGATACCGTTATGGACCATTATGGTAGAAATGCCTCATGAGCTACTCTTTTCAATTAGCAGCAAGGGATCTTTTATGTGCAGCATCCCACATACAGGGGAGCTCATACCATGGCCTTTTGATATGCCAGTTGTGGAGCATTGGCTGAAGTGAAAACTGTAATGAAAATAATTTACAGTAAAATATGCTTATGATGAACTGCAAGGAACCCGCAACATTAGTTTGTTATAGCAGTAGTTCGTTATATACAAACTTTTAACATATAGACAGGGTAAAACAGGACTTTACGAACAGTTTGTTATAGCAGTAGTTCATTTTATATATAAAAATACAAACTTTTAACATATAGACAGAATACCGTTTCTTATAGCAGTAGTTCAGTTTATATATAAAAATACAAACTTTTAACATATAGACAGAATACTGTTTGTTATAGCAGTAGTTCATTTTATATATAAAAATACAAACTTTTAACATATAGACAGAATACCGTTTGTTATAGCAGTAGTTCATTTTATATATAAAAATACAAACTTTTAACATATAGACAGAAAACTGTTTGTTATAGCAGTAGTTCATTTTACATATAAAAATACAAACTTTTAATATGTAGACAGAGGACTTTATGAATAGTTCTTTATAACTGGTAGTTCATTATAAGTGTGTTCTTTGTAAGTGTACTTCACTGTATGTATCAACTGTTTGATTTTCAGCTTCAGAAGTTGAGCATTCTGGTGGACTTTGACGACAATGGCTACCTGCTGCAGATCTTCACGAAAAACATGCAGGACCGTCCAACGCTGTTCCTGGAGGTGATCCAGAGAGAAAACCATCAGGCAAGTTCTCTTCCCTTTCCATATCTTATGCTGCATTCATCAGAGGTTATGAAAACCGTGTACACAAGTTGTGAAATTTTTTCAGTTGGCGAATTATCCCATGAACAAGACTTGTGAACTTGGGTATGATATTCTGAATCAGTCTTCACAACTTGTGTAAGTCATGTTCCGGTTGTGAAAGTCGTGATTTCACGATATTCATGAGTACCAAGTGAACGCAGCATTAGAACCCATTAGTAGCCTACATGTAATACAGTGTGGTAGATTCTAGGATGTACCACACACCTATCTCTGTGTGAGTAATAATTAAAGAGCTATGTTATCTGTAAGTTTACAAAACAAAATTGGGAGGTTTTGTGAACAGTGTGAGTTGCTACTTGAAGTCATTGTAATTTGTAATATAAAATTTTAAGTACCAAATTTAGGCTACACTCCTATTTAAACCTTTTTTAGGTAGTAGGGATGAACATGTTTTAAGTTTAACCCCTAGTTAATTTTCTGGCGGAAGTTTGGATCACAGTGCAACATTCTAACCTGTAAAATAAAATAATAAGCAAGCTGCAGTACTTTCTTAATACAACATACAAGTATTAGAGCTATTAAGAAAAAAAATATATACGCATCTCTTAATAGCTATTTAAAGTACAGTGGTAAATTTTGTATAATGAGGTCATTTCTCAATTCAAAAATTATCTTAATTTATTTACACTTGCTGAATTTTGGTTTAGATTGCTAGTGTACAAATGAGAATGTGAGGTAATGTTACTGTTATTTTATTTTTTTCTTATAGGGTTTTGGTGCTGGGAACTTCAAATCCCTGTTTGAGGCCATAGAACTGGAACAAGCTGAACGAGGCAATCTGTGAAAGGGAAACAAGTTTTGAAAATGGCTTCCACAGCAGCTATAAATACTAATTCGAAAATTGTGTAACGTGTGGGTAATGGGGATACAATTATAATAGACAGGTATATGTTATACTTGTAAAATGCTGGTGTAGTGAAATCTAGCGACAGTCTAGTGCTGGTTTATAGTTGTTTCTGAAACTGTTTTCAGATAAAAGAAAGCAACAAATTCATTCTATCACAAATCATTTTTCATAATTTGAATCACATTTTTGATTCCTAGAACAGACATTCCAAGAGCCTTTTATTAAAAGTGAATTAACAATTAGAATACTAAAAGAAAAAGAACGCAAAATATATAAAAGACAAACATTTACCATTATGTATTTACTACTACAAATATCAGTATTATAAATATGTACAATGCATTTGAAGTCAATACCATTCAGGATACTTGTAAATTTTTATGATATGCAGAAATATGCCCATCAGTGATTTGTTTTATATGGTATACCTCAAAATATGCATTATACAGTAATGTAAGCTTACATTTTACATAGAAATAAAAGTGTATTCAGAGTATTTTGTGGTTTAGAATTCATTATAAAGTGTGCGGGTGTATCATTTATTATCATACATATTAGCCAACTCTATATTCTAATGTAGTTTTGTTGTGGGGTATTTTATAAACATGGGTGTTATTTTTAAGTACCATATATATTTTTAATTCTGTACTTAACCTTCTGACTACTGAAATATTTTTTTGCAAAAAATGGCGTTAATAGGTGCATAAATACAATGTTTTTGCTTATTTACTGAATTAAAAAAAATCTATAAAAACCTAAAATAATGTTTATATATGAATTTTTTTTTTTTTTCATGTTTAGGTTACATTTTATACCAGTTAAAATCGATCAAAATTGTGCAAAATATCTATGAAGTTGGCTTTACTTACTTATGTTAGAAGCTAGCTGTGTGGCAAATCATCCATTATTAATAACCATGTTATTTAGTTTTTTACTAAAACAAACTTCGATGTTTCATCGTGCCATTTCACAACATTCGATGTGCACAAAACAATCGAAAATACCATCAAATTAGCTGATTCAATCAGTTATCAATTTCTCAAAGTAATCGTGACATTCCGCCATTACGGACAAACGAAAACACCCAAAGAAACTAGCGTTTTTAATTCAAAATTTATTAATATTTTGGAAAAGCAAACAAAAACAAATCATAGCAGTAGTAACCCATTTCCTGTTGCCTGGTCATGTGCACTAGATAACTCACCTGCAGTAGTCAGAAGGTTAACGAAATGTCTTTGTAAATACTGTATGTAGAATAATTTTAAGTCCTAAAATCTATATGCAATGAAGACATTCTTGATTTTCTCTCATGCAGTGAACTTCTTTAAAAAAAAAAGAAAAAAAATTCTGTAAAAATGGAAAAGAAAAGCAGCATATGCGGTCATTTAAATAAATAAATAGCATTTACTGTTCATCCTACTTACCATTATCCTTTATAAACCTGTTCATTGGCTTTTATCCTATAATTATTTCTATGATAACATGTATATAAATAAAAGTATTGTTCACATGGAATAAAATTTCTGCTAACAATCGTATTTTAGATTATTGAATATATTTTGGAAGTTATTGTAGAAAGTTTTTCTAGTTTTAAATCTTTACCATAGGCCTCCATCACAAACCAGTTATTATATATCCATCTTTCATGTTATCTCGTGGTTAAATAAGTTTCAAGTAAGCTTATTTTCAGTTAGATTTATGACACGTTCATTGGCTCATTCTGGGTAAGGCAGAGATCTCACCAAATTATGACAAATTGTATCACCAAAACAAATTTACCATATTTTATAATGAACATTTGATTTAATTTGGAGACAGTCATGTGGAGTTTTGCAGGTGTTATTGTCTACTTGTTCCAACAAAGTGAAACATTAAAAAGACAGTAACACAAGCAAAACTCTATATATGGCTATATCTATTGTAAACTGAATTGTATTTCCATTAACTTTATATTTGTTATTTCTTGAAAACAATGCATGACTGCAATAAATATGACATTTTTGAAAACGTAATTTAGAAAATAGGGTAACCACCTCACTTCCTGTCTACATTTTGTTCTTTTAGAACCAGTAATTGTTTTCCAGAACCAAATATATTATTTATAAACAAGTAGTTATAATTATACCAGTACTTAAGCTTGTTATGAAAAGTGGATTTTATTTAGGGATTATGATACATACAATTTTTATGTGCCTATTTTTTTTCCAAGTATTTATTCCAGACTATTGAATGTTTTAAATATTTATAGTTAGACCTTTACACATCCAACTGGTTGGGTTTCTTTAGTATATTGTTATATTATTACTATAAAAAAACTTTTGGCCAGATCAAATAAATAAATATTTATAATTTACATTTTAGAAATTAAAATATTCTAATCATGAAACCATATCATTAATTTGCTTGAATCAAATAGATATTTTGTAAAATACATTAACATATAATTTAAACATTCTAATCACAAAACAATAAATTATCAGTGGTATTATATGTTATGAGCACATCCATTCATTATATTGCATGTAAATTTATTGATTCAGAAATATTATTTTAAAAAGTAACCAGAACTATGCACAATAAATTTTATAATGTGTTTATATAGTTCATATATTGAAGAAAATGAAGCTTAATGACAATGATACTTCCATATTTTGATTATAATTATATTGTTATCCTCATGCCAAAAGAATGCAATTTTAATGTGATTGTGAACTTTTGTTTGCACAATATTCTTTTCATTTGCTTGTGCATGCCTTTAGATCAAAGTTACGGTTTGTTTTCATGTGTGAACAAAAGGAACTTGTTTTTGTTTTTAATGACTGGAAAGAACCTTGTAATGAAAGTTGAATGTTTTTTTGTTACCTGTGTAGGAAAACTGTACTTGTTATTCAAAGCAAAAACAATAACGGCTAATAATAAATTGTGTAATAAAACTTAAAGATAATCTGAGGCATTTTCATGTGTTTACTAAGTCTGCTTTTAACTCTGATACAAAAATGCTGAATAATGATGTCACCAAAACTTTTGAAATCGCCAGATCAAGTTTTATACTTAATGGTTGCAAAAACTGACAGAGATTTATAAATGAGTCACATAAGCCTTTTAATGCATCTCAATTTGAAATTGTCAATTCATTTTGTACTTTAAAAAAATAATCCAATGCCGATATAACTGTTAATAAAAATGTGTTGAAAAAATATATTTTAAAAAATATGTAAAATACTTAAATTAATCATGGAACCTTTAAGCCGTAACAACTAAAACTGCTCAACTGTTAGCAAGGACAGTCTATTAAAGTGACAGGAAAGTTATTTTGTTTTGAATAACATGTAACAGAGTTCGTTTTGACTTGAAATGTGACGGTGAAGGCAAGTGCATGTGCAGAGCTCATCATAGGATTAAAAGAAAAGAGGAAGATATAGCTTGAAATTTGTAATATAGCCTGAGAAATAAATGGAATACGTATTTTTAAGCAATATAAGGTAATATATAAGTTACTAATAAAAAAATTGCCATTGTCTTTATAGCTGATTGTAAAGCATGAATTTTAATAGTAAATTTGTAAATGTCTAATATTTAAAGCACTTTTTGTGGTTCTAAACTACCTCTTGTAATTTGTTCTAAATTATCAATTGATGAATTATAACAAAGAGCACATGGGTTTATAACAATATACAACAACATGTACCTTTATAATATACATATATATAAGGTGTATATGTACAGCAGTCTGGATAAACCAGATTCACTTTTTACCATCAAAATGATCTGGTTTAGCCAGAGTAAAACCATAAAACCAGAGTTAATGGTAGATGGACGGGACATTAGAAATGGGACTGGTTCACACAGAATCCAGTTTAGGTAATCCACTGTATATTTTATAGGTATATGTTATATTTTGTTACAAGCCTCTGTGACAAAAAGTATTATAAGCCATGCATGTTGATGATGACTATTTGCATGGGTTTGGATGGAGGTTTGGTGTGGATTGTCGTGATGTATATAGTATTACCTGGTGACATAGAGACCTTGTCTATGTTCTGGTGGCCCACTCTGGCAGCTGACTTTGAGTGTGAGAGACTTTGTACAGTTTTCTTCATATTATCTTATCCTGGTGTGCTTTTTGTGTTGTACTTACTTGAAGACCTTTGACCTTAGCTTCATAGTCATTTTATTGTTGTTGCTGTTATTATAGTGGTGTGTTAGTTACCAGCTTTAAATTTGAAATTATTTGCATGTGTAGTTCAAGGTTTTTGTGTAAGCAAAGACTATGTGTTAATAAAAGACTATGGAAATGATGTGAAAACTGAAATTTGATATCAAGTTTTGCATACATTTATAAACCAAAAAAAGCCAGCCTCAGCTGATGATCCAGTAAATATATGCATGAAAATAATATTAATATTAGATATATATAGGAAAGAACTTTTTTCACAAATTAGATGGGAAATGAAAAAATATTTTAAGGAATATTTTGGAAAGAGCTGTTACAGCGATATATATTACCTGACAAATAATTTAGGTCTTCATTATTCTAGCATGACTAACATCTACAGACTGTCTTAGTTATAAAATGACATTTTAAAGCTGGTATGGTTTTTAGTTAAGTATTTAAAAATGTTTTTCATTGAAACAGTGTGAATGTTTTGTAAAGAGAAAAGGTCAATAACATGTACTATTTAAAACAATCCCCATAATTTGGTGCAGTATATTACTTAGGTGAAGGTAGCTTATGTTTGGAATAAATGTATACCTATTATTCATCTTAAGCATGTTTATTGTTATATTGTTTTCATTATAGTTTTTAAGCTAGTGCTACAAGTTGTTTTGTTTGAAAATAATTTATCATTTGTTAACTATATATATTTGAAGTGCTGTGTAACATTTATTTTCTAAAAAAAAAATATTAAGTTATTTCAATAAAGTGCAATCCACTGAAAATGCATCAACCAGATATGTTATTATAAACAAAACAGATTATTCTACTTAATTTTGTGCAACAGGGTCTGATTTGGTACATGAACAGACTCAAAATTATTTACAATAGGTAAGGTACTGTCTAGTAATTTTATGTTACAAAAAAACTAAGAATTGGTTAGTGCATTTTCAGTTGAGTTAATTATACTGATCAAACATATATATTCTAATGAAATGAAGACATTGTGATTGTTAGGTGGAGCAACTGAAGAATAACATTAAAATAAAAAGCATTTGAGCTCTTCACAATGCCATATTTTTAGTTTGTTATTCCTGCCCCACAAGTGGCCACAACCCTGAATTCAACCTGCCCTAGGAGTTTTAAATTAGAGAACATTTGCCGTGAAGCAGTGACATTTAGTTATATTAATTAGAATGTTGAACCAAAATGTACCATTTTGTTGATGTTAAAAAATGTTTAGATTTGGGTTCATCTTCCTAGAAAACTCACTACAAGTCTGGTTGTGTACATTTAAAAAAAAAAAAAAATTAATTACAATACCAGTTGTTTTCACTTCCCCTTTAGTCCCAGCAGGCTATCACGCACTACCTAACCAAACTTTAAACTTTATTATAGGAATATGCTCTATTATTACACCATAGTAATAGAAGCTGCTAACCTTTCTTCCACATTCCCACCCCATTGCATAACCTAATAAGAGAATGTTTTAAATGCAACCAGTGTTGCATAGAAATTTTGCATTGTGTTGTGCTACTAGCAATCTACCTCTAATGTAGTCTTCCATATTAGAAATTGTGACTATTCTAGTCATTAAAAATTCTTTTTTTGGCAATGTCATCATACAAATTAACCAGCATTATTTAATCTTATTACATCACAGGAAACAACTGACAAAATATGGTTAAATGAAAAATGTTTCTCCTTTTTTTAAAATGATACCTGCTTGCTTTACATTTTGCTATGAATCCAAAGGTTAACCTTCAAGACTAACAAGGTTAGTCACACAAACACATCAACAGGTTTGCCTAGCTAGACTTTAATATTGTGTAATGCCATTTTTATTACTAAGATAATTATTTTGGTGACCATATATACATCTGTATTTACTTTGTCTTACTCTATAGTCATGGTTGTGGTTAATTTGTGTTAATATACAAACAAAATGTGTACAATACAAGAACAAAAAAAGAAGAATGTGGCTAAAATTGCTCTGGATATAGAAGAAATTCTTAGAAATATTTTACCATTAAGTTTTGACCCATATACCAGTACATAACAAATCTAGATCTCCAATAAATCGCTGGTGGACCACTGATTCGAACAGTTGCTTGAATGTGATTTTATTTGTTTGACAAATTTTATCTGGTGTTTTTTCTTCAAATAAATATAATAAAAGACCATTTTGTTTTGTTTTCTTTTACTTATATGTTAATGCTATGTTTTTTTATTTAACAATACAATCAACACATATTTTTTTGGAAATAAGTCATATTGGCATTGAGAAAAATAATTTAATCGGAAAAATCACGTTTGGTTCACTGACAAGGATTGATCTCAGAGGCCATCAAGGCGCCTACAGCTGTGAATGTATATCTGTATTTACTTTGTCTTACTCTATGGTCATGGTTGTGGTTAATTTGTGTTAATATACAAACAAAATGTATACAATACAAGAACAAATACTTGTCTGGTTACCACAGAGTGGCCAGCATCCAGATGTTGTTGTTTTTTCTTATACAATTTACAACACATCATTGGTTTGCACTGGTAGGTCAACGGATCGATCCCACATGGTGGACCCTTGGGCTATGTCTCGATCCAGCCAGTTTGGTGTATCAAACGATGTCTATGGGATAGTGCATATAAAAGATACGTTGCTAAAAATCAGAAAGAGTAGCCAATGAAGTAGCAGCAATTGGTTTCCTTTCTATCTACATGGTTCTTAACCATGTAACTGTACACCAATGTGTTGAGTGCACTGTTAACATTTCCTTCCTTCCTTGTATACCGTATAACCGGACATTTTCGTGGGTTTTTATTTTCGTGGTTTTCGAGGGTAAGTCGTTAGCCACGAAAATACAAATCCTCGAAAATATTGGCATAACTAAGGTTAAAACAAACAAAATCAAACAAGTTGATTTCGTCTTGGTCCGTGATCATTCGGCAATTTCCAAAGCACAAACAAGGTCCTTGACGTAACGTTATTCAAACTC
>JAUTBW010170892.1:0-12557 GCA_032361425.1 Peltospira smaragdina | reverse complement strand
GTGGATATTTCCCATAATTCTTGGCATACTTTACACAACTTTTAACAGTAACCAGTGAAACCAGTTCACTAACACCACTGGCACTGCACAGGTGCTCCACAGTAAACTGTAGAATTATCCATATACGATAAACAGAATTAGTTCCCTTTCCACTTGAACACACCTTATTCAGCCTTTCATGTCCTTAACAAATATGTTCAGGTAAGCTTGTGCTCCAATTCCTATAGCCATGCCCTTAAGCATATGTTTGATGCCATATAGCGATAATTGAAGTGTGTTGACTGCGTTGTAAATTAAAAGCTCTCTCTTTTTCCAGGAGTGACCATAAAGGGCGGCAAGCGGTACTCGCAGATTGTCAACCAGTCCTTTCACCTGTCAATGGCAGCCCTGGAGGCCGCCACAGGTAAACCTTCCACATATCATTTCACTCTAGCCTGACAGCATTGTTCTCTCTTGTTACTCGTTAATTCCATGAATCACCATCGTGCAGGGTGTTGTCGGAAGAGCATTATAAAATATAGCCAACAAACTAACCTGCATAGTTATTTCCATTGAATATGCATACAGAATCAAGTGTTAGCTTTCCATTTAATGTTAATTATTTCTCTGTCTCTCTCTCCCACTTTCTCTCTTCTCTCTCTCTCTTCTCTCTATGTATGTATGTAATGTATACATGACTGTGAGTACTATGTGTAATTTATCTACTACTGTACTGCAGATGGGCGTGGAGGCGATGGTAAGCCAGTCTCGGTGATGATCGAGTACGGCAAAGCGGAGTTCCTGCTCTGCACACTTGTGTACGGCCGCTGCTACCAGCAGCCTCTTGACCTCAACTTCACTGAGGGCGAGGAGGTGACCTTCTACCTTAATGGATCAGGTGACGTGTCAAGTCTTGTCTTCCTTACTGCTCACATCCACAACCATTACCTTGTAACTCGAAGCAATCATAACACTAAATCAGACGTAGACCAGATTTACCCGTTTCACATCGGGGAAGCTTTTAAAACATGAACATAAATGAGCATATGTGTAGGTCACAGTTTGAAAGAGACCGAAATATATACCCATTTATGCACATACCCTTGTATCGTTGATGTTTTAAGTAAGTAAATTTGGTCTGTATCGTCAAAGTTTTGAGTTACACGGTCCATGTCTGGGATGGGACGATATATATTTTTATATATGTTTGGCAACTCTTCAGTGAAGTTTAAACATGCAACAACCTTCCTTTACAGTTGATTAGGTCGGAATGCCCCTGTCTGCCTTGTATGGCAGTTATACCCCTTCCCTAGTGATATTGTTGCACCATTGAAAAAAAAAAGAAGTATATTTTAAAAGAATGCGGTATGTACCCAGGTACAGCGAACTGTAAGCCCTAAAACCACGAATACTGTGAAAAGCAGTTAATTGTCTGAATACTACACATGACAATAAATAAAATGTATTGAGTGTGTTATGGATAACATTTTTCTCTCCCTTCTGTTTATCTTTCTCTCTCTCCCTTTCTAACCCTCTTTCATTTTCTCCTCTTTCTCTTTCTCTCTTTTTTTATTTCTCTCCCCATCTCCTCACATATTGCTGATTTAGTCTGAGTGGGATGTAACCAAGTGGTGATTTCTGCTCAAGGTACTGGGTTTATCCCATCGATACTACCTGAGGGACCTGTTGATTTATCTTTCTTTCCAGACAGTATTTCACAACTGCTGTAACAAAGGCTATGATATTTACTATCCCGAGTATGGGATACTGCATATGAAAGATCCCTTTTTTCTGATAGAAAAGAGTTGTGTGGCAGCAGCAGGATTCCTTGTATCCTATTCAAAATACTTGCTAACTTTCTAACTACTGCAGCCAAGATACCTTGCTGAGTATAATCACTGGTTTACAAATAAAGCACATTTCGAGACAACCGGAAATAGGTCACAGTGTATAGTGGCTTGGTTTGTTTCCATTTCTTCTGTCAAAATATTTATAAAACTTGATTTGAAAACACTATTTTATTGGGTGTATTCATTTGGCAATAATGGCGGAACGTCAGTTTTTTTTTTAATAATTGATAGATTATTGAAACAGCTTATTTGAAACAGCTAATTTGAATTAAAATTTAAAATAAATAAAAATAAAAATATTTATGAGAGAAAACCCCCCAAACAAATAATGCTATTTAGCTGTGACAGCCATTTCTTATGTTGTAATGCACACATAGTGCCTATTGGTTATATGATCAAAATGGTGGGGAATCGAATTAAAGACACACATTATTAGTAGTTAACGGCTAGTTAGCTTTTATGAATTTGGTCGAGACATACGTATCTTCTGTAGTTGTCAGACGGTTAATAACCAATGTGTTTTTTTTCCTAATTAAAATGTTTTCTGATGCCGATATAACCGTTTGTCGGTTGTCGATTTTACCTTATTTTAACACTGGTTACTAATACAACATACAAGCACTGCAATACCTGAATTACACTTTTTAGCCTTTGCTATCAAGGGATAATGTCAGACGCTAAATACGAATTTCATCATTTTGATAAGCAAGGCAGGTCTCCCTCTGAAAGAACATGTACTAACATAGAGCATTTGTATGCGACCTAGATAGCGATAGTTTTGGAGTGGAGCGTACTAGTTAGACATAACATGACTGGATCGTCTTTTCTAAATGTTTAAATAATAAAAATATTCTTGACATAGTAACTTTAAATTGTGATTCAGGGGTTGTGCACATGACTGGCTACCTGCTTGAAGAGGACCCACTGAACCAGCTTGAGGAGCAGGCCTCAGATTCCGAGGAAGATTCAGACGGTCAGTTGTTTCATTCTAGAATCAGGTGATGACTTATTTTATTTGGTGTTGAATTCCAGTACAGAGTTGTTTTATTCAAGAATCGATGTCAGAACTCCAATACTGAGCTATTTCAATCTATAATCTGTCTTTAATCAAACCCAGGTGCTGAGTTATTTGATTTGTGAATCAGTGTCAGATTCAGTGGTGAGTTACTATTGAATACATAAACCTACAGGTGTTGAAGATACATTTCGACTGTGGTTGGTATATATTTATTAATTGTTAAAAATGGATTCTTATGGTCAAAGATTTGTTTTTTGAAAAATTGATTGCAGTTATGGTTAATATGATTTGGCTCAGTTATAAGAGTGCATTATAATGATGTGTGGTATAGTGTGGTTCACAGCTAAAGGTTCTCTGTGAGTAATGTTTGGATTATTTACTGTAATTAATTCAGTCAATTTAATCCAAACTTCACAACTGACTTCGCAGAACAGATGATCCAACTAAAAAAATAATACAGCATTTTTTACCCCTTCCAGAACCACCAGAATTGATGCAAATACAAAATGAAAGTTCCAAGAAAAAAGGTATGCATTTTGTGTGGTATACATTAATAATTTTTTGGACAAAAAGTCTGGATATTAAACAAAATTAATAATGCTTTGTAACTTGTGGTATAAATAATGGATATTTTCCTACTGTAACGTTTGCTGTTGTAATAGACTATTTTAGACCTTGAATAATAAATATGATGGACTTACTTTTGCACTGATCGGTTTAATGTGAGTAGCTTCTGCAAATATTTTTATTTAAAAATTATTATTTTTTGAAAACAGTACAAAGTAAAACCAGGGTCCTTATCCACAAAAGCGAGTAAATGTACATCTGAAACGTAGTCAATATGATTACCCAAAAAATAAATATTTGATCCACTATACTTCTTGCCATTTGAACTGTACAGCTATTTTGTATATTTTAATAAATAATGTTTTAAGTTAATATTTGTATTTTGTGTAAAACATGTTAATGTGCTGCATTTGCTTATTTTGTTGCTTTATCTTTTCAAAAACAACAATAAAACAAAAACTCCCCAAACTATAAACAAACACTGAACGTTCAATAACATTTAACTTCATTTGTAAGCCAGTGTCTGTGTTTGATATAAAATAACTGGTGTTGAATTTCAATTCAAGCAATGTGAATGGCATATGCTTAAAAATATGTTCTGCAATTACATTGTAACATTTGTGTGTATTTGGTTTAAACAGCCACTAATAAAAATACAACTACAATACGAGTTGCTGTTCGGTGCTCCTAATATTGAGTGTATTGTTACACAACTTTTTTGTTTTATCAAGGCTACAATATTCAGTAAAATTTAGGTGAGTTGATATATTCTATTTCAAAAATGGTGAATCAGATTTTCTATGGAATCAAATAACGTAATTAATGTTCAGTAGTAGTTTGTATTGTCCCCAAGCAAAACATTTGAATGATGATCACCATTACCTGTCAGTATCACCCAGTTTGTTCACTTTTCACAAACCAGCAACTGGAAGGTTTGAGCCCCAAGTAAAAAGAAATCATTCAGAACTCTTAAATGCTGGTTAATTTGTATCACAAATCACTAAAGGTAATCATTTGTTTAGCAGAATAGTAATCTTCATTCTGTTTGCTTTTCAGCTCTCAAAAGGAAGTCCGCTACAGATTTGCCACTTTCAAAGAAACTCAAATTTGGGGAAATGTCTGACGAAAGTGATGAAGACGAAGATGATGATGATGTGAGTTTTAGGGGATTTAGTGTGTATGTGGAGCGTGGTGTATTCCAACTGATTAAATATATGTGTTGTCCTCTCTGATGTACACAGTGCTGAAACGAGACGGTGTTTAATCATTGCAGTAAATACATGTTGTAAATGATGTTAAATTTTTTTTAATGTAACAGAAGAACCAAGTGAACTGAATAGCTTATAGTACTCTCATTGTTTTGTTATTACTTTGCAGTTTTTGGAGGAAGAGGCTTCAGAAGATGACATTGGTGAGTTTTGATGTTGACATCATCTGTGTAGTCCCACTGGGATTGGCATTATAACGATTGATAAAATATGTTGATTTGTATCATTAAATAAAAAGTTTATATCTCGAGTACATCACTAAATAAAATGCTTCTCTCTCTCATCTATGTAGTTAATGCTTTGGTTTGTCGATGAAAAAAATAAACGTATGCCACCTGACATGTAAATAAAAAAATGAATAACATAGCTAACATATTTTATTAAGTTATTGGAAACGTTTTAATTGGGAAAATTTAGGCACCCTCTCACCTGTTTATGTCGGAAATGAATAAGGATGTGACAGAAGATTTATAAATGTGTTGAGCGTATCGGAAATAAAATCTTTCTATCCTTCGTCATGCCCAATAGTCTGTGTACATTTGGTACTATGTTGCTGTTTTAAATTAACATAGGTTAAAATATCAACAAGCCTATATATATTAAGTATAGATCTCAGACTTAATACAAGTCTTTACTTTTAATTAATTTGGTAACGTATGACATACTATAAAGTTTACGATTTATATCCCACAAAACATCATCTGTCTTGGTTATCAACTTGAAATACATGGTTGGCCATTTAAAAGTTGAGGCTTAAAACGTTTATAAGCAGGGATTAAGGCTCAAACTTTCACTCTGAAGTGTGAGGTATTGCACCTGTCCGACACGCAATCAATCTGAGATTGATCCTTGTCATGTAGCCACTAGGGCTAATTAAAATGTAATTAAAATGTGTCTGATGCTGATATAACCGATAATAAATAAATATTATACAATAAATTAAAGATATGTTGGTTGATTGTAATGGTAGCTTTACCAAGGTAAAATATAATTTTTACTGTACATTGATTGTTCCATTACAGTTGCACATGCATATGTTTTCATGTTACTAAATGAAAACTGATTACTGAAAAATACTTGTATATCTCTATAGATGATGATGAAGATGAAGATGATGAATTGGATGAAGATGAGGATGAGGATGATGATGATGATGATTTATCAGAGGAAGAAAATGAGAGAGTCCAGACTACACCAAAACACAAAAAATCTTTAAATGCTTCTAAATCTGAGTCGGCAGTGAAAAAAGACACAGCATCAGGGAAAAAACTGAATAAATCTGCATCAGAAAAGCATTTTACAGAGACACCTACAAAAGACAAGTCAAAAGTGACTTCACTTTCAGCAAAGAAAAACAAGCCTACAGATGAAAACAGTACAGATAAAAATGTGAGTCATTATCTTAAAACAGCAGTCATTTAAAGAGCCAAAGTAATGGCACAGTATTATTGATGATATCTAATGAAAAAAGGTTGCTATAACTATATTCGACAATTATTTTTTAAAATATTACGTCTCGTTTATTTAAAAATTTAAAAAATCTAAAATGCCTCTTCGAAAAATACTGCTCAGTTATGCCAGGCTATTTTTAGCCTGTGACGTCGGACTAGGTACAAAACATTGAAATAGCAGGGAAAAGGGAGAATAAAGAAAAGAAAAAATAGCTCACTTTCAGACAGTTTCTTGCTTCACCAAGTGAACAGATACCACTACCAGTGGGGTACACAAAAGTCGCTGAAAACAGCTTCGCGAAAAGTCGTTTAGTAAATCCCAAAGTCCCACTTCAAATTTATAATCTTCAGTTACGAAATGCGCAACGTTGATTTTATCATGTATCCCAGTTCCTTTCCAATCGGCTCTTTTTCGTTTGACGAAATTCTTCCAACTCCGCAGTGTCGGTGGGTCTTTTGGGAAAGTTGAAGACTTCTAGTATCTTTTACGGAAGAATTTGAGCATCTATACACAACACACCTAAATACCATTGTCAAACAGTATCTGGTGAAACAACGCAGTCGATTTTTGCATATCCGTAACTAAGAAATTGTCTTATAAAATTAATTTAAATAACATATTAAAATTAAATTTGGTCATAACTTTAGAATTAAGTAAAAACAAAGTTACTGGTAAGTAGACTATTACAAAATATTAGATATATCCACAACTGTATGGTAATTACTGTAAATAATTACACAGGTGTTTTTTTGGGTTTTTTACCAATCGTAATGTAGGTCAGCCTCATTAATATTAATAATCTATAACATCAGTCCTTAAACACTTTGTGTACAAAATTTTAAATAAAAAGGCTATATTATTTATAAATAAAATAATAAATTAATTATTTACCTTTTTAAAAAAAAAAAATGCGCGTAAAATAGCATTTCATGGAGAAAAGCTGTTTGGAAGAACTTGACGTTTGCTATTTTAAGAACTATCGTCATACATAATTATTCCTATCATATTATGTTAATAAAACCATTAAATGTAAAAACTGTATCAAAACAATCCTTGAATGAACATGTTACCGCTTTGATATTCACCGAATATATAACAAAATCAAGTCAGCTATGGGCCATAGTGTTATTACTAGTGCGCCGAATTACTGGACATGGAGCGCTTGTACAAAACACAAGGGTAAGTACATTTGTTAAAAGAAAATTAACTGTTTCTTTACTAATTTTTAAAACTAAATTTTAGTAATTAACGCACTGATGCACCCATACACCGGACAGCACCATAACTCTCAGTCTCTACCTAGTCTGACGTCACACATAGTCACGTGACTTGAGTGAAGTCTGGCAATGTTTTATTCAGAGAGGGCTAAATCTGCGATTGATTATTGTGAATATCTGAAAAACGGCTTGATAGTTTGTTTTAAAAATGTTTAGGATTCTATACATTCAAAATGTAATAAGTACATACTAACAGATCAGGCTCTTTAAAATTACCATAAAATAAATAAATAAGTAAGTAAGTAAGTAGTAAGTAAATGAATGAATGAATGAATGAATGAATGAATAAACAAATAAAACCCCTAAAACAAACAATATAATACAACACCAAAAAAAAAAAAAAAAAAAAAAAAAAACCAATAATACCCACAGAGTAAATAATTATGTTACTATGAAACATAACTACTGAGGTTAATTCAGTAGAAAAGAACATATCATATCAGTTTTGATGTGCAAATAAATAACTAATCACTGTGTTATGTTCTAGCACTTGCAGGCTCTTAAAGTTAAAAAATGCATAATCATGAATTACATTGATTTGTAATTTGTACTTCCTGTGATAAATATTCACAAATATTATCTTTATGTCAATGCCATGTATTTTACTCCATATTTTTTTATTTTATTTTTTAACGGCACACTGATATTGATCAGTTAATGCAAAGGAAACAGTTGGTTCTACACATGCAAAATACAGTTATCAAGTTACCAAGTGTAAACAAATAGAACAATAAGGTTATTACAAATCTAAATGAAAGGGTAGCATTTTATTTTATGTCAAGGTTGTAATAAATGGTCTGGAATCATGTTTTCCTGTATTTTCTTTAATCTGAACAAAACAGACTGGCGTGACTATAGTAGTTTCCAAATCTATGGGAAGACTGAGACTCACATATCCTTTAACATGGAATATTAAAGAACGGTAAATTGGTAAATTGAATATGCATTAGAATGATCAGAACATTTTATTTATAATCATTGTCAGCATGTGTTTTGGAGATTTTTAGTTTTTAGTAACATGATTACTGCACTGTAGACACATTTTCTTTTGTCACAACAGCATTAATATATATTTCAATCAGGCAGAAATAAATGATTACCGGCCTCTATGGCATAGTGTTCTAAGCTGTCAGTCTGAAAAACAAGGCTGGTAGGTGCTGGATTCATATCCGGGTACCGGCTCCCAACCCAGAGTGAGTTTCTGTAGACTCAATGTGTAGGTAGGTGTAAGGCCACTACATCCTCTCTTCTTTCACTAACCCTCTAACACAGGTGCTACTAACTACTAACCACCTGTCATAGCTCCTAAGATGTGTGGCCATGACAGACGTGTCTGAAACTGTTTAGTATATGGACACATAAATCAGTTTCTCCCCTCTTCCCAATACATGATTTCAACTGATTGAACTCACTATCAATAACAAATACCTTGCATGCAAAATACTAATAATATATTATAGTTTAAATATTTCAAGTGATTTTATATTTTTATTTATTTTTATTTATTTTTATTTATATATATATATATATATACTTCATAATATTCCTAGGTGCCAACAATATACTTCAAACACATGCACAATTTCAGAGAATAAATTCCAAGGTTTGGTTCTGACTGCAATGGTTTAATACTGCTTGGACTCAGACAGCTTTATGGTTAAATTTATAGCTTAATCAATTTATAGCGTGTACATGTCCACAATCACAGCAGAATTGTTCTTGAGTGAGGAGATTATAGCTAAACCATAATTAACACTAGCTATGTTTGGATCATATTAACGTTGATCTGCTTCAGCCTCATGTATATTCAAAATATGATTGGAAAGATATATATATAGAGAGAGAGAGAGAGAGAGGAAAAAATGAAGGAAATGTTTATTTAACGACGCACTTAACACATTGATGTATGGTTATATGGCGTCAGATATATGAATAAGGACCATGCAGATAGTTAGAGAAGAAACTCGCTGCTGCCACTTCATGGGCTACTCTTTCCGATTAGCAGCAAGGGATCTTTTATATGCACTATCCCACAGACAGGATAGCAAATACCACGGCCTTTGATATACCAGTCATGGGGCACTGGCTAGAACAGAACACAGCCCAACGGGTTTAATAATAATGACAATGATAATGATAATGATGACAATAATTATTATTATTATTAGTATAATAATAACAATAACAGCATGCAACACATTCTTATTAATGGTTATATAGGCATAGGAAAAGTTTGTAATAAAAATTCCTATTGGTTCACTGATAGAGGTTGATCTAAGATCAATCATGAGTCACAGATACAAAAATACAAATATAAGCACACAAAGACACACACAAAAAATACACATACATACATAGGCTCAATTATTTAAAAAAAAAAAAAAAAAAAATCACAAACACTTATACAAAAACAAACACACACACAATCAAAAAGCCAAACTCCCACTGGCATATACACTCACTCCCCACCACTCACAAATACATTCCCACCCCCACCCAACCACCCTCTCCTCCCTCCCTCCCTAACTCACCGCTACTTGAGGTGCTGCGACAGAGTCTCCCTTGAGTATAGCTGCAGCTGCCTGCTGTGTGATGTCCTGGGCGTCGGGCCCCAGATTCCGCTGCATGTTGATCCTGGCCGCCAGCCTCTTGGCCAGCTCCAGCTTCACCTGGTTGCTCTGGGCCTGCTGCGTCTGCTGGTTCACCATTGGCTTGGCTACATCCGTCACAAACTTGCGACTCGCAAACATGTCCTCGATCTTCTGATCAATCTGTGGACGCAACAACGCAATGAGGTTAGTAAAACAGATATGAAATAACTTGGGATAGATGTTAAGTGACATGTGTTACCTGAATAATCTGCATTTGAAGTGTCATAAATACCTGTGCCTTGTGCCTGTAGCAAAATGCTGAAAACGGTTAACAAAGACCCAAATAACTCAGCTGTCATTTTCAATATATTTTACACCACAATTTCACTGATTAAAACTTGTAAAACAAAACACTGCTTGCCATTTACGTATCTCAAAGACTATTTTAACAAACATCTTGTACTCACATCCATGCCAGCATCTTCATCGTCTGAATCAGCAATGCCGAGAGCTGCCTTCTGTAGTTTCTTCCGCTCATTGGCCAGATGGGCCTCGGTCTCATCAAACTTGAAACCCTTGCCTTTAAATCCACTCGAACTCTTGATTGTCTTACCTTCCTGCAAGTAAGACATGACTAAAGTAAGGGAACAAAATTCCTTTGCAAGCATAAGTTAGTAATAGCAATTACTGTAAATAATACCCCAGCTAATATTAGTATAAAAAAACAAAGACTAATGTAAGGGAACAAGATTTTTCTGCAAGTACAAGTCAGTAATAGCAATTATTTTGTTAATTATTAAGAAAATTAATATTAAAATATGTATATAGCACATTTAGTTATATCCAAAGAAAGACTAACTTTACTTATTTCAATGTCCTTAAATATTTCTTTCTATGGTTTCACAGGCATCTTATATATAGATACAATCAAACGCCAATGGCTCACCAATGAATAATCACAGTATTATTTTGTTTAACAACACACTCAGAACATTTTTATGAATGGTTATACATATTAATCAGAAATGTTCGTAGTGGCTCACTGACAGGGATCAGATCGACCACATTATCAGACACGCACCATTACCACTAGGTTTTTACAGCATCCCTGGCTCATTAATGAAGATCTAAATTGAGCATCAGGCACTGTGCCACTGATCTATCCATTCTACACTAAGAAAACAACAAAAGAAGCCCAGCCACTTACAGCTTTTGCCCTCTCTTTGTATGCGTTCCACATGGCAGACAGCTCTGGAGGAACAGGTGAACCGGACAGCTCAAGGGCTCGGAGAATTTCCCCGGAATACCGCTCCTGGTCGGGCATCACAAACGTGTAGGCATATCCCTTCTTGCCTGCTCGGCCAGTTCGCCTGCAAAACCAAACCAGGAACAGTTACAACACAGAACAATATAAGTCTTGATAGTACAGTTAAGAGAGAGAGAGAAATGTTTTATTTAACAATGCACTAAATACATTTTATCTACAGTTATATGGCATCAGACATACGATTTTTTTATTTTTTAAAATATTTTTTTAATGATGCACACAACACATTTTAGTAATGGTTACATCAGCGTCAGAAACATTTCTGTTTGAAAAAAACCTAGTGGCTACCTGACGAGGATCAATTTCATGTCAAGCAGGTGCAATCATCACTTGGCTACTGAGGCTCAACAGACATATGGTTAAGACAAACATTCTAAAATCAGCATAGCACACTGTGATGCAAACATTTTAATATATGCAGTTGGATTAAGATCCTTAAAAAAACAACCTGATATCTCTCAATATACCTTCAAATCAGGATGTCTGTAACATTAAATAATTCATCATAAGTAATTCTTTAAACTAAAGTTAAATACTGGCTAATTCACTACCTGTTTTATTCACAACAAATTGTTTTACAACAGTGTTACATACCCACAGCGATGCACATAGTCTTCATAATGGTTTGGACAGTTGTAGTTGACAACAAGGATTAGATGCTTCACGTCCAAACCCCTCGCTGCAACCGAAGTGGCAACCTGAAAAACATTAACTGAATTTGTTAAAAAGACATCCCCGTTTTCCGCTGTTAAACAGTCATTTGTTTAGGACAGTCAAACCTATTTTGACAACTAGCATTAGAAAATGATTTTCTTTGTGATACCATTGTTTATATCTGTTTGTGAATGTTTGAAGCACCACAAATTGTAAGTGGTTTCTTGGTAAATTTTGAACATTATATAATTAACTTTATTGTATTTAAGAATAGTAACAACAATATAGGTCTCATATTTGTGAAAATATTTCAAACTTTGTTGTTATCTGTTAACCCTATATGCTAAAAATAAACATTATTTGGTGGTCCATGTCTAAAAATGACTGGCTATCATCAGGGTATTGTTCTACCATTTCCAGAAGACCTGTTATACTTATCTCCAATATGAACTACACCACTGACCAGCAGATTTGTGTGAACTACACTACAGTTTGAAGTGAACTACACTACAGCTTGATGTGAACTACACTACTGACCAGCAGCTTGAAGTGAACTACACTACAGCTTGATTTG
>JAUTBW010170781.1:0-12558 GCA_032361425.1 Peltospira smaragdina | reverse complement strand
TCACATATTTTGTCAAAAATGCATGCGTTTTTATTTTTAAAGGAATATTGCATATGAAACAGGAAGCTGATGTAAAAATATTACTGATTGGTTGGTTGGTTGTTACAGAAATGTTAATTTTAAAAAAAGAGACATCACATAAGGATATATATATATATATACAGTACCTACATATTACTCGTCCATCCCAGAATACTGGTATAATGGGTTTGATGGGTTCAAAAGGAAAACAGGAAAAGCAATAATGTGCCTTAGAAAAGTGGGATTTGTTTTTGTTATTCTCACCAGCATTTGTGAAGAAGGCATAAAATCTGCACTCTGACGAACCCGCTCAAAAATTGCTTGTAACTGAGGATTGATGAATGAATTGTCTGAAATGAAATTTAAATTATTTATGCACATTATTCTATATAATATGACATTAAATATAGCACACACGAAGATATATATGGAAACAGCTTTATCGTTTCAATGAGATCTATAGACATGATTTAAAAAAAATTATATTTGCCTTTTCAATTGAACAATTTATGGAACTGCAGATGAACAGATATGAACTGCTATAGATCTCACCCTGTATGCTAAGCATCTGTCCAAGTTTAAGTGCGGCACCTCGTACTCGACACAAGGTATTTACAATTCTTTCTGCATTCGCCTGCGTCAGAAATGGACTGCTGTCTAAAATACCAGTTCCTGCTGCTGAAAAATAAAATTATACAAATAGTTAATTGCTGATATGGTACTTACTTCAGTGGTTTACAAACTGACACTTTTTAAGGAAACCTACTTTTTGCCCATTAGTTTGTTGTGATTTAATTTTTTTGATGCTTAGATCAATTTAAGTATTCTATCAAGAGCACATACAGCAGTATTCTGGATAGCTGGCTTTACAGATACCCACAGAATCAGTACAATTTATTCTGGTGGGAGATAATAATAATTAACAATATGGAGGTGTGAACCTTATTCTGGTGGGAAATAATAATTATTAATAATATGGAGATGTGAACCTTATTCTGGTGGGAAATAATAATAATTAATAATATGGAGATGTGAACCTAGTGTCTATAGTCCATATTTTGTTCTTAAACTTTGGATTAGAAAAAGTTATTATTTAGTAGAAAACTGATTAGCAACTAGTATTAAATGATTGACAATTGTGTAGCAACTTATGAAATTTATATAGGAAAGAGCAATATGATTCTGAACAAATTGGATCCTGATATATAAAATAAAATAAACACTTACCTTTCTCTCCTAAACCCACTGATCTTCTGGCTATTTCTGCTATTGCTCCTAGTCCCAAACCAGCTGCCAAACCTTGAAGTAGATTCAAAAATAGTTACTGGACTGTTACTTATAATTATATGTTATTATCTAACTGGCACCTCTAAATTTATTTATCAAAAATAAATATTAACAATTACATATTACAGATAACAATTTGAATTATAATTATATAATGACAGCACACTGCAGGTTACTGATGTGTATGAAATGACTGGAAAATAGGTCAGTGAATTTCCATTTTCCACAGTATTTAAAGTACCATTAGTTACAATAGCGATATATAGGGAGAAAAAAAAGTACCATCAGTTATGCTACAATTACAATGGAAAAAATTAAATAAAAAATGACTAGAACATATGTAAATGATGAATTTCCTGTTTACCATAGTATTTAAAGTACCATCAGTTACAATAGTGATATTCAAGGGGGTGAGGGGGGGCATGGTAAGGCATTAAATAACATAAAGTAGTGTGACAAACCTCCATAACTGACAAGTCGACTAACTCGAGATGCTGGTACACGTCTTTCCCGGGCTGTGGAACTTAACTGCAAATCAAATACAACTGGATTATACAAAGCAAATTACAAAGAGGCTTATATATTTCTATAATATTACTGTAAATATCAGGCTCATCAAAAGTTATTTTATCAAATACAGTTAACTTTTATAAGTTTAATTTCTTTTCACATTTTGTACTCAAGATTCTTTTTTTTAATGTAGTCTTGATAAAATATTGTCAAGTATGATTGGTTAATTCGAAGTTACATTATAAAGCTAATTCATATTAATATCACTAAAATTAATGTATAATAGAAGATACTACATAAAACCTATGTATTTTGAAGACACCTTTCAAAAAATATCGCCATTATAATTATTAAGTATCATTAACAGAAATTATCTGAACAAATATCATTAGCATTAATTAATACTTCATACTGACATATCTTTGGTTATAAAATAAAAGACATCACAATTGATAAAACTATAATTATTATCTACCATCGATATCTTGAATTTTTCAATAAAGTTCATTTCAGAGCTGTAAAATTTGGCACTGCTATTCTAAGCTTAAAGGAGTCAGTCACACTTACAGTCTGCATGTTTTTAACCGAGTCCTGCGACGATGACCCTGACTTAACAGACTTTTTCAAAGTGTCTTCTGCTCTCTGCTTAGTACTGGTTTCCACAGGTTTAGCCACCTCTTCATGCAAAGTGACTGTCTCAGTGTTGTCAACACTCTGGTACGAAGCTTCATTTACCACAGCACTGTTATTGACCTGTTGGCTGTGTAGACGACTTGTTTGATTACGTTTGTGAAACTGCTGGTCTGTTTGCCTGCCTGCAGATTGATTACTGTTGTTAAACTGTTTGTTCTTTACACTGTTTGATGTTTGACTGTTCAGATGCTCATCTGTCTGCATCTGGTCCAGAATTGCACTCTTCACAACAGACTCATTTGACTGTGATTCAGCATCAGTCTTATTGGATGGATTTTCCTTCACAATATCACGAATGGTATTGGCCTCTCCAGAAAATGTGGACATCTTTGACTGAAGGTTTGACTGAAAAATAAAAGCAAATATTTAAATTATAAATATACACCAGAAAATTAGATTTAAAATAATAAAATAATGATACATGCAACAAATTACAATTAATGATTATAGGCCTAATTATTAGTCTGAGGCTCATGGTAACAAGAGATTTTCCCTGGTGACTCACTGATGAAGAGCAATCTTAGAGTGACTGAACATTATTTAACACACACTAAAATATAAAAATTATACTAATTCCAATTTTGTATTAGATTTAGATTATGTAGTTTACTCAGATTATGCTATTAACACGCTTGTGTATTTTAAATTATTAATTGCAAAAATATCTGTATTTAAGTCATAAGATTTTAAATCCAGTTTGTTAGATGGTTAGAAGATAAGTGCTACCTTTTAGGAAAACCATTGGTCTACATTCTCGTCTAAAGAAGCTAAAACTATCCTAAGCAGAAACACAAGTGATAGACGAGATGCGAGCGATTCTTATACAAAACACCGATTTTAAAAGCTGCACAGAGCAATTTTACTGCACCAAAATCGTGTGATCAAGATGCTGCTTTTGAAGCCAATCATTTCTATCAAAATAACTCCCAGTGCTCATTCTAGAATAAAAAGTTAAGGGGCCATATGGATCATAGAGGACATTTTAGATGGGCCATTCTAGAAAAATAGGAGCCGTAACAAAAAGTTTAATAAACATGTTACGCATATTGGGTAAATTTATATCAGCTGTCTGGGAGCATTGACAAAATTTATTTTGAGCCATTTATGAAAAAAGAGCGGCAATGGTTTGTCCTAGAATGAACACTTAATTCACATCTGGTTCAAGGTCACTGTCATTATATGATTTGTTATACCAACTTATAGCATACGATGAAGGCCTAATCATAAACTGAGAATGTTTAACAATTTTAACTTTATTTTTATAGATATTACAAGTTATATGTAACAGGTCAGTGAGATACATAGTATAGTGCGAACGCCCATGAGTTTTAGATCAACAATTTCCACCTGAAAGTCTTCTGCTTGTTGCTGAGCCGAGCTGCAGGCATCTTGAGCTTTGACTCCAAATTCTTCGAGAACAGTACGCACACTGGAATTGTTCCATATCCGTGTCCATTCATTGTTCTCATACTTCAAAAATTCTTTGGTAATAGTCTCAAGTCCTCGAAAAAATCCTGCTAAATCTCCCGTTCTTCTAGCCATGGTAGTGTTACACTATATCTGTTATAAATACAAAACATTTATTTTATTTTTATGATATATATTTAGGGTTAATTTACTCACGAATAGTAATATTTAATGTCCATCGAGAACATAAAGGTGATCCGCAATTACCTAACAAAGCAAATGTAATATATTTAGTTAGTGTCAATGGTTATCCCAGTAACAGCAAATCAAAATAGCTGCATTTCATGTGTTCACTTGTTGGGGCATTTGTGACTGCACACAAGTCGAGGATAAGTTTCAAGGGTGATCGTCTTTTACAGTCTAAAGAACCGTGTTTGTTGTAAATTTGAACAACTGGTGTAGTGAGTGGAATACACTGTTGGCACCATGCTAGGCATAACTGGTGACTGAATTAAATGTTCTAAATAATTAAATATTGAAAATACTGCTAGTTATAATTGCATCAGGTGTAAAGCATTTTACAAGAAAACACTGTTGAATCAATCCCAGATCAAAATGAATAATAAAGGCAGCGTACACAGCTAGTCTATATAAAAAAAAAAAAAAATTGGATTAGTTTTTTTTGTTGATGACAGTCTGCTACCTGTCTTACTGCTTTAAATCTGAGATTAGATTAATCCTCTAACAACCTTGCACCATGCGAGCGCTTTACCATTAAGCTACAGCCCACTCCACTCTGCAGGCAAGGACACAAGGCAGTGGACAGTTTTAATTTACTCCACCGCCCATATCAATTCTACAACTGTCATTTGTATAAATACAATTTAAATCAATAATTGTCGGATACAAACCATCAGTTCACTGTTTATGTTGGCAGTTTCACCGGAGCAAAAAATTAAGATAGGCAGCATTTGTGGTGCTCACAAACAAGGAGGTTTGTTTACAGAATAATGTTGATAGTCTGCATGCGGCATAGGTCACGCCGGTTAGGCTTATGCAATAAATCGAAAATGTTTCGACAAGCTGTAAAAAAACCCACCCAATAAATTAACGTGCTAACAATTATAGCTTGCTTGACAGGAAACTATGATTAGGTTTTAGATAATGCACGCAGATTCAATATAATTGTAAAGTTAGATTTACGAAATCGGCAAGCAAGGTCAAAGGGACATAACTCTAACAAGCGAAAAATGCACGTTTTCCAATAATATATGGAAGGTCTTTTGGGACATCGCCAAAATAACACAAACTGTTGATCTGATTTTTAGTTTAGTTTAAATCGACGTATGCGAGTAAAAATAAATATTTAGAGTTGAAATTATGTCGAAACGAGAGTTAACTGGCTTTAAATGCAAACCTTTATAAAGGGCAGTACCAAAGGTGGCTTGTTGATTCAATGTCATGAATCGTGAATGCGATGAACTTGCTGACTGATCCTTTCAGTAGGCCTGCTCATGTTTTGTGTATTTTATATTTGAAAACATATGATAGAAACTAATATAACCTACATCAAGCGGTTTAAGTAAATTTTGATACTTTGTATCACTCCTGCGTTTTGATAATAATTATCACACGCACTACCTGCACGGGCCCATCAGTAGGCCTAATTACGTAAGCTATGGCCGTATGCAACGGCGATTGAGGATGGCGGGCGAGGGGGCAACTTGGGCTGGTGTTCTTTTCTGTGAGAGAGTTCAGGCACTAAGGGTAGTGTACAGTGCATTTATATATTTATATGATCAACTTTGTCATTGGTTACTTCACCAACGGTAAAGCCAAACGACATAACGTCGTATGAAGAGTCCAGATAATTGCATTCCAAGCTATCAGATATGTGACTCGTCTTTTATGACAATTTGGTGTGTTGCGTAAGAATCGTAATTTGTGATATGCCCCCCCTCCCCCTTCACCTCAGTGTCAAAATAAAGCATAGTGTATGTAATATCACCACCTTATTAGATGATCGGGTATTGTTCGTTTGTTTTTTGTGTTTAATTAATGAAAACAAATACCTGTCTAAATCAAAATGTCTATTGAGAAAAGTTCTTAGTGTTCTATAAATAGAAAGTAGAACATAGTGATATAGGTGCAGTGGGAAGTTAGGTCAGTTCCTCTTGGTGGAAGCAGTGAGATTGAGAGTGGGTGGTGAATTTTTTTATATATCATTTGCTGCCAGTCTGGAAATGGCAATATCAAGTTGCCTCTAATCCGAGTGGTCCATAACCCTATTTCCAAAGTCATTATTCTGATTATAAATTTGAGCTGTTAATTCCAACACACACACACACACACACACACACACACACACACACATACACACACAGTTTATTTAGTGTGATTTAAAAAATTCAACACAAAAAAAAAGTTGTAAATTTTTTTAATAGTATGGGTTATGCATAAAATGGTGTTTGAGTATGTGTTTAGGGGTTTGAGGGAGGAGGGGGGTGTAATTAAAAGTATTCATTTATTCTTTTATATATTTCTTCATTAATTTCTTCATTTATTTCATTTCTTCATTTATTTCTTCATTTATTATTTATTCATTTCTTTCCTTCTTTCTTTCTTTCTTTACTTCTTTCTTTATTTTATTTTATTGTTTCTAAGTAAAGCTACATATTCTTGAACCATACATATTAAAATTGCACATAGTAAACTCAGTGGGATTGGAATGAACTCATTAGTAAACCACCAGAATTACAAATTTAACTGTAGGTTCTATACTGACATAGGATACCTCAATAGCCTAGTGGCTAAAGTACCTGCCTAACAACTGGTTGACCTGTCAGTGAGCCACTAGGGACTTTTCCAATTAAAAAATTTCTGATGCCGATACAATGTTATTAACATGTGTCGAGTGCATCTTAAGAAAATTATTATACATAATGCCCTAATATAAAATTCTGTATACTGTTCTGTTTACACAGTTGATATCCATCTTGATAAAGGATGCATCACTGTATTTTAAGCTAAGTAACTGAGTTCATCTTTCTTCTATTTTTCCCTATTTTTCATTTATAAAGTAGGTAACATTAAACTTTGTAGTAACAATGTAAACCAACACTTGCTGGGCAAAATACAGTGGCGTAACCAAGTCTTTATTTTAGGGAGCCAAAAGGAGAACAAGGCCTTCTTCTAGGGGGGCCAGTGTAGTTTTTCTTGTCTTATTTTGCACAATCAAAGGTAAAATGGGGTGTTGGTGTGAATTTGGACAAGCTACGAGAAAGGCTGCCATGCCCTCCCCCCACCCACCCCAATAGTTAAGTCACTGGCAAAAGAGCCAAGTAACAGCACACATGTTGCACAGCACTGGATCTATTGGGTAATGTATATAAACTTAAGTAAACATCTATTGCCTTATTTATTCATGTGGGTCTCACCTCATTTTAATAGTTTTGGTATCATTTTGTTTTCATTACCTATATGTAAAGACTGGAACATCCAGTAATTGTAAAGAAGATAGTACTTGAGAAATTGTCTCTTCCTTGCAATTGAGAAAGTACATGTATTTTCTTTTACTATGTTTTCATGACCTATATGTAAAGACGATAATCTAGTAATTGTACAGAAGATAGTACTTGAGAAATTGTCACTTCCTTGCAATTGAAAAAGGACATGTATTTTTAACAATCACATCTATGATTTTATTCTTTTATTTGCAGTTATATGTCAGTTATAAGGTTAACAACCATTGAAAATAATGAGGAAACCCAATGCAGCCACTTCACAAGGTACTCCAGTTAGTAATCAGGCATTTTTTGTATGCACCGTCCTATCAACAGGATAGTACATACAATGCCGTTCATTACACCAGTTGTGGAGTACTGGCTATAAATGAGTTTAACTAGTTCACTACAGGTATCAAATCACCAATCGACTGGCATCTCAAGTGGATACTTTACCATTCATGTTACATCTTACTTTTACCTGCAGCATGTCTCGTTCTTGAGATTTGGTATTTAAATTGCAATCAACAATGTATAGTAGATTGAAATTTTATTATGGCTTGTTATAGATGGTATACAAAATCTGTGTAGTGATGTGACTAGGATATTGAAACCAATGTATATTAAGTACAAATCAATAATAATTATACATGGGTTTATCAGTGTGTACTTAAGCAAATAAAAATTATATTCAATGTAACTTAGATTTAATGTCTGAATACGAAGGCAATGTAACCAACTGACTTCCATTATAACTTGTGTTAAGTCACACAAATGAAATAAACACTTAAAATATTAGTCTAAACCATGCCATAGAACTTTGAAAATAATACTTTGTTTAGCATTCATCTAAAAGTTAATGTATAATGCCTGCATTTTCGAGTGCTGAACTTGAATGCAAAAAATGCATGTTTACATTAAGATGATCTTCAAATTTTTTCAGAACGATACTCCTTTATAGGTGAATACAAAATGGTATGTTTGCTGTACACTTAAAATTATTAAAAGAAACAATTCTTCAACTGAAGTCCTACTAGTTTATTTACAAATGTTCTGAACACTTAGTTAAATGTACTAAACCAGATGTCAGTGAAAACTATACTGTTGATATTTGCAACACCATTATTGTTTTACTATGATACCACAACCAGCTTCCAGCTTCTATATAATGGTAAGACACAATATGACTGCATAATCTAGTTGTAATGGCCAAACAAAGTCTTGTGACCCTAATGGTTGACTGTTTACATATGATTTTGTGATGTGATGTTACACATGAATATTGTGATGTGATGTTCGTCCAGAATTAATGCATTAAAGGTCACTTAATTTTATTAAAAGAGATATCACAACTGCAATGTAAGGATGAATACTGAGGACTGAACTGATGGTGGATGCTCGTCTTTCTGAGAAACCATTCAACAGCAACATCATGAGCAATGTGGAATCATCTATGATTCTTTGTTGTAAGGCAGAATTCCTTCATGGTGTAACATGCCATTATCTTATGAAAATAAACAAAAACAAAGATGAAAGCTTTGTTCAGCTTTAGTTTATTGAAACTTATTGAGAACTGCATATATTACCAGGTGGTGGACATGGTATTTGCAGTATAATTAATCAACAATTATAGTCCCACAGCAAGTGTGATGTCACATCTGCAGAAAACAGAGTGCCACTAAAATAATACCAACAATATTAAATGAAAATAATGATAGTTAATGCTATATCTAGCAAGCAAGATAATGAATTAAAAAATAAATAATAATCTTTGAAATAAAATAGGTAAAATCTGTGATGATATTTTTGATAAATGTACACAATGCATGCTGTATAATATTGGATGCATATATAAATATATTTCATGTGAATGCTAGCGATGAAGCCAACAGTGGCAGTGCAAAGGGGCCAAATGGTAGGAACACTTTCCTCCCCTTACCCTACAAAGAAGGGTATTCTGGGGTCAACTTTTCATTTTATAAATAATTTCCCAGCAAACATGAAACTTAATCTTCTGCTTCAAAAAGGGCCTTATTTGCTTTACAGAAATGATGGTCTGACTGTTGGTTTTGGAACTGTTTTGTTAAGTGAATGAAGCCCCAAAAGTGACTCATTGCACTGCCACTGGTAACTAATGGCAGTCTGCACTCTGCAATGGACATTCAGTTACCCCGTCACACTACTGAACAAGTCAGCAAATACCAAGCACAACCTTGTGCACACATCTTGTCACCAAAACAAGCTATCTGGGAAACAGAGTACATAATATAGAGAGCATCACCTGGAAGAAAAAAAAAAAAAAAAAATCATCTTTCATCTTTCTCCTTTTATGCTACAATTTTCTTCACATTCGTGAATATTATGACAGTAAATTGGATCCTCAGCCTGAATCATACAAGTGTTATAATATGTGCAGAATATGCTAAATAATGACTAAAACAAGTGACTAACCTCACCACAGTACAATCGAGAACATATAAAATACATGGATAACAAACATTGGGTTACACATAGCAACTGTTATATTGCTTTGGTTAAATTCCAGACTTCAAAACAAAAAATGCACTGCTGATAAATTATGTGCTGTTATATCAAAACAGTTTATGTAAAGCCACACAATTCTGTAACTATTGAATATATCAACCAACTCTCCATTTTATGTACTCTTTTAAAGATTGAGAGAGGTTTTGAGAAAGCCCACCACATAGCGTACCATAATCCTTCTAATTCTTCAGTATAACTAACATTTTGCTCTTTAAAAAACAGTAAGGTTAAAAAATACCAACACCTGGGTATTCTCATCAGTAACAAATCCCTGAACCACCACACTACACATATCACAAAAATAATCAGAAAACGGGTGAGAGAAAAAAAAAAAAACGGAACTTAATGTCCAGATAATTAGAAGGATTACAGCATGCAAAACATACTTTAAGTTGCCAACGCACACAAGCATTGTTGGCACAATTGGTGTTTCACTTCACACTGGAGATCCACACCATAAGGAAAGACATCGGGCTGTGACAAACACCAGATCTCATGGGAAATGCGTGGCCTATCCAGGAATAATATGAGTATAAAACGATATCAAGATCACATGCAGAGGTGAAACAACTGAACGGGCTGCACAGCATGCCACAGGCATGGTGCAGGAGTCGGGAGCGAAACAGAAAGGTGAGAGAGAACGGAGAGAGAGGCTCCTATAGCAGGTGCACATCCCCTGTGGATAATCACACATCTTATTGCATATTTCATCACCTGTCCATCAAAAATCACAGTATAAGTGGGAATAACAATCTATCTACATGTGGGAGACATCCGACAATGCTGTATCTAAGATAATAAATAGTAACTAAGCAACTCCTATTGTTCCCACAATTAATCTTAATAACACATCTAACCTAAGTCTTAGAACCACATTTTGTGTCAGGGCCTCTCCAAAGAATAATGAACTATATGGTAAACATGCTGTACCATCTTCCAATCCATAATGACATACAGACAGACTGAACGGATGAAAAGAAAGAATAATTTACAGAAAAAACTGCTAATGAAACTAAAAGGAAAGAGACAAAGCGAGAGAACAGTACAGAATAGAAATACCCGTTCAATTTCTAAAACACACACTTCCCTGGTTACAATGCACACAATGATTTCATGCTAGATTAAGACAAAGACTATAATAATCTGGCTCCAGTTCCATAGTTGAAAATAAATATAACTCCTCAATAATTACAGTTAACATAGTGATTAGAACATGTATATGAAACGTGGTTAACAACTTTGAGTTAAATAATAACAATCAATTCAACTAATAAAACAACTTTTTACATAATACAATATTCCATTGACTTACACATGAATAATATGATACAATTTCTGTTGCATGATAAATGTGACTAATATACTATTCATAAGCCTTCCATTCTATGAAAGGCTGAGGTTTTGAAAGTGGAGAATGTTTTAAATCTGAAGGTGTGCACTAACAACAAGTCAAACACCCAACAATAACTGATGATTGATCTCCAAGTAGAAAATTGTCCTGAACAAATGGTCTACGAAATGTCTAGGTAGCCATCTTGGTTTTACTGAAAGACCTGGAGGAGGATGCGGCAAGTTTGCATCAGACGGTAAAAACAATATGCGATGTAGGAGAAAAGTCTGTAGCTGAAGCTATGAGGGAAAACGAATCTGTCGTGAACATGTGGCTGAGATCTGAGTGATATACGTATATACAGGAGTTCCTAATGGTTTTTAATAGTCCGAATGATCTTTGTGTATAGCAGAGTACCTGGGATGAACATGCAATGCAAATGTACATGTAGGAAAAAAAATGTCACGTAATGCACAAAAAAAACCCAAAAAAATCACTGTAAAGGCGATTATGCCACCAATAGGGATAAAACGAAAGAGGCCTTAAATAAGTGTTCTGTTATGATGCTTGGTTATGAATCACAATACCCTAGTGTCCTGAAGCTTGACGGGCTCGTTTGTACTCTTCCTGCTGAATGCGTTGTTGAATCATGTACTGTGCTTTTGTTATGTTAGATGGCGTTCCAGTGATAGATACTATGCGGTTCCGGGTTCCAGGAGTGTACACCCCTTTTTTGGAGATTTGAATATTGGTTCCAGTGTACTGCTGTATTTCCACAATGCCCTTTCCACCAGGGCCAAGTATAGCTCCCACGATACTCTCCGCCACCTCCAGATCCTGCTTAGTAGTTCCAGTCGTCTTGTCATCAGTAGGGCTATACATTCCTGTTCCAAGGCCAAATGAATTTTGGTTAACACTGATATTTGGAGACCTATCACCAGCAGGAAATCCTTGGGCAGTGCTTGGGTAAGTAATAGCACTAGAGAAGGAATCATTTAACATGGGACTACTTCCGTACCGCTCCTGCTGTACACTTGGGGAAGAGCTTCCAAACAGACTAGAGTTGGCACCAGTGGAGCCCGAGCTTCCTAGTCCAGATGACCCACTGCCGACCGGCCCAAATAGGCTGGTGGCACTAGCTGAGTTATTGCTAGTGTTGAGGTACGGACTGCCCTGGGACACGCTGGCTGACGCGGAGGACGTGCTTGTCATCAGCGGGGTGGAGCCGAGGGCGGGGGTGCCCAGGCTCAGGTTGCCCATCCC